>CM076581.1:693455346-693665858 GCA_034641835.2 Pinus albicaulis
ATCAAACGACAAGCTTTTAGCCAAATGTCAGTAAAGACCCCTTCTCATTCAAGTAGCCATAAAACACAAACTATTGGAGTTTGTTTTCCAAAGATAATATTGAGGTAAATTGGGTAAGGAAAATAGTCTTCAATCCTTTCCAAGACTCAGCTAACAACAACTATCCTTCCAACTCAAGAAAACTCATACATGCAACCATTTTGCAACCAATAAAACAGTAAATCTCTTACACTGTTTTAAAAATTTTTGCACAACAAAAAATGCTCAACCCGAGATTTGATACCATCTGATCTAAAAATGGAAGGTACTCGAAAAGGGTGCAAGGTATCCATTTTAAATTATGTAAATGAGTGCAAAAATACTCTAAGTTTAAATCTGAAAATGTGAGAACTTCATATTTCTAATACAAAGATAGACTGTAGGGGCATTTACCAGATATTTCACCTTTCAAAGAAAAGATGAATCCAGAGGCTACCTAGCCCTCTTACAAAATCTTCCTAAAGAAATACTAGAAGTAAACACTCAGATTTAATTAAAATGATCTTGCTTTAAACTTGACGTTATGCGGAAATTTAGCTTGCAAATGGTGTATGTCTTTTCACTTTTTATGTTCTTAAGTGTAATTGTTTTTGCTGAAACTTAACATGGGTATCAGAAAAAATATTCAGCAATATAATATCAAAACACAACAACAATATAATATAGGATTTCACCCCAACTCTTGGGCTACATCTCCTGGATCAAGCCTCCCAAAATGGGCTTGTCCTCTTGTATTAAAAGCTCTCAAATGCAATACAAGATTATAAGTGTCTCAATAGAAAAACATTAATATATTAACTGATTTAGAAGGTAGGAAAAATCTAAGAATGCCTTTTCAAATTCACTAAACAGTGAAAGATTACCATAAACAGTGATTTCTTCATCAATGTCCTGCTGGTGCTTTGAACTTATCTGCAATTTTTTGGGCTGTAGAAATCCTCAAATTCCTCTAAAAATTCTTCCAATGGCTTTGAAAGGTCGATATTATTAGAAATAGAGCTTTGGTTCACCTCAAACTGATAACCACAACTCAAAATACCTTCAAACCCAAATAGGCCATGGTGGCTCAAAAAGCTTCCCTGAAGCTTAAAATGCTTAAAATGACCTCTGTTATATTTCACACCTACTCCATTGAGTCAAAAAGGTTGAAGATACCCAAAATAAAAAAAAAATTCACTCCAAAAGGATCTCCCATGTGAAAGCTATGCCCAACTGAAGTTTTTGCCCAATGTTAGACAAAAATGCAACCATTTTGCAACCAATAAAACAATAAATCTCTTACACTATTTTAAAAACTTTTTCACAAAAAAAAATGCTCAACCCAAGCTCTGATACCATCTAAACAGATTCAAAAGGCATGAAATAGCTAAAAATGCCTTTTCAAATTCACTAAACAGTGAAAGATTACCATAAACAGTGATTTCTTCATCAATGTCCTGCTGGTACTTTGAACTTCTCTGCAACGTTTTGGGCTGTATAAGTCCTAAAATTCCTCTAAAACCTCTTCCAATGGCTTCAAAAGGTCGAAATTATCTGAAATAGAGCTTTGGTTCACCTCAAACTGATAACCACAACTCAAAATAGCTTCAAACCGAAATAGGCCATGGTGGCTCAAAAGCTTCTCCGAAGCTTAAACCTCTAGAAATGACCTTTGTTAGATTTTAGACCTGCTCCATTGAGTCCAAAAGGTCGAAGAGACCCTAAATAAAAAAAAAAATTCCCTTCAAAAGGATCTCCCATGTGAAAGATATGCCCAACTGAAGTTTTTGCCCAATGTTAGACAAAAATCCCACAAAAAGTGGGCCACATTTAGTTAACTGCGGAGAAACTTGGAGTTCCACCTAAAATCGAGGAAACTGGTGCTAAAAATGGCAGCAATGTTTGTTGTGACATTAAATGTCAAGTGGTGCATGTGGCCGCACCGTTCAGATTAAATGTTGGAACGAATCGTTTGTATTAACGTTGGCATTTAAAACCAACGTAACCTCCGCCTATTATATGTGACAGCAACCACTTAAAACTTAACCGCCGATTCTGCACATGGCCCACGGACCTGATGAGGGTCACATGGATAGGGGGGGTACTGAGGCTATGTTAAACTTTGCTCCATTAAAAAACAAGCCCAAGTACAAGGCCACGTGCTGTTTGACTTCTGTTTACCATACGTTGTGCCATTTAACGTATAACATTAAACCTGTTATACATTAAACCTTATAACAAACTCCGCTCCAAGCGTTGGGCCCGCGTGACCAAGACCCAACCACCTGTGCACCCAAACAAGATTTGAATTTAAATTTTAATCCGCGCCAATAGTTTAACAAACCAACCACCGTGGCCTGTTGGTTAGGCCGTTGGGTTGTCTTCTACCCGACCTGTGCTCAATTCTTGTTGTGTTCAAGCAGATGTTTTGGAACTCTGCTCCATTGCACGTTTTTTTAAAACCCACGTGAACTTTTAAAACAATACATAACGTGCCATATAAACCTTTTAACGGTTAATAAAGCATTTCCCACGTTATTTTAAATATGTCTCCAACACTTTAGACTATGTGGGTTTAATATTTAGTTTTTTTAATAAGGTTTAATTAATTTTTTTTTAATAATTAATTAAAATATATAATTAATAATATAATATATGATTTAATAAAAAACCGTATAAAATATTAAAACTATATAATTTAATTAATTTATTAAACCTTATTAAAAAATAAAATTATCCCAACACATATAAAAAAATTTCTTTCAAAATTGAAAGTTATTGGGCAATTTCAAAATGCAATATCTCCTCCATATAGTAACGGATTTGAGTGTTGTTCACGGCTACAAGATTTTTTTGGCAAGCTCTTTCCAGTCGTTTTGGTTTGGAACAATTCTGAGCAACTTCATTTTTGAGCATTTTCCCAAGCTCAGATTTGAGCTCCTGATCAATTATTGTCACAAATAAACAAAGTCACAAAAAATAAATTGTATGCTAGGAATTTTATAGGTTTTATAAACTATAATTCTACATAGGAACAAAAATATTTTTGGATTGAAGATTGGACTCACTGTGTGCTAGATGTAAACAATATGATTATGAAGAATTCATACAGGAAAGATGTAGAGAGAAATTTGAACAAATTAAAAGGAGCAGTGACACTATTTAATATTTTATCTGAAAAGAGAATGAGGGTTGGTCTACCATCCTATTAGGATCAGCAGGTAAACTTACTACCTTGGGAAACTTATGAGACATTACTTATGGAAGAACAAAGATTGGGAATTCCAATGAGAAGACTATTGTTTTGAAGGGAGATACTATTCTTAATTACCTACATAAATACTTTTATTTGTTATGGATGGTGAAGAATTTATTTGCAGAAATACCTACATATTCCACGATCACTAATTTCCAGATGGCACATGTAAAACTTGTTAATTGAACTATAGCTCAAATGTGGACCTATGTAGGAAATGCAAAGAGTGGATGTCTCCACAAGAAAAATATACAAAAGCAGTAGCCTCCTTTGTTCCAAGATCTCAAGCTACTCAGTGAATGGATGTTTTAATTGATCTTTTACTTATTTTTTGGAAGAAAATTTTAATTTTATATTTCCATGTAATGACCGAAAGCATGTAGTTTAGGAATTTGTCAGTTTTATCAATTTCCATTTTTTAATTTTGTATATAAGACTTTTTTTGAAGATAAAAGAGGTTCTGAGAGTTTTGGACCTCGGAGCATAAATTTTTTTGTACTTGATCGTTATGAGAATGAATAAAGCTTTCATACGATTTTCCAGAAATTGATTAGTATGGTTAGTATTTCTTGTTTCATCATGTGTTTATTCTCTTTTATCAGAATGAATTAATGTAGTTGTTGGTCTCTAATATTACATTGTGATTTATAGTTAAATACCTTCATTTATTTCAATCATGTTGTTCTAAAACCAAAGATAGTAGATTCTATGTTAGCAGTCTATTATCAAAAAGTTTTCCACTAGCATTTCTATCTTACTCATGTTCATTTGTATTCAACATTTGAAAGAATTATGAAGGGTTTATTTTTGTTATAAAGATTCAAATATTTTATGTATTTCATTCTGAGGTTTTCAGAATGAAAGGGCAACAAATATTTTATTTCAAAGTTGTGGTAAATGTCTTGAGCACAGATTTTAACACAGCCTGAGATAGTTTCTCAAGGGGAAAAAATGGATATACTCTTGATTGTTTTCTTTAATGTGGCCAAGATGATTTGTTTCACATATTATGATGATGCACATCCTTATGTTTCACATGTTCAAGCTTGCCTCATTAAAGGTGTTGTATCTGAAGAAACAATTCCTTGGATGTGGTAAGGAATCAGTGCTTATGATATTTTATAAATGTATGTGATAGTTACGATATGAAAGCGACTCTGTTTAACACCTTAGGAATCTAATTACTTAATACCCTTAATAATCTGATATAATGAAAGCCTTCACAATGTCATAAACTACTGATACTTGAATGAAATGAAATGAAGAAGGGTAAGAGAAACTCATAATGATATGTTGAATACACAGAATCTACCACTTTTCAGCTTCAGAGTAAATCATGGAGAAAGAGGAAACTCGAAATAATATGTTGGAAACACGGAATCTATTACTTTAAATTTCCCTCGAGAGTTTGCAAAAAGAGAATAGATGAAGTGAAGGAGAGTAAATTAATGTGATTTAACTCTTACTCACAGATGTAATTAAGAGACCGACTGCTACATTACTTCACTTCATTCAAAGAGGAATGAAAAAAGAGTGAAACTGGAAAGACATATCAACATCAACAAGTGCAAGAAACTTGATCTTATTTTATTAATTTCTCATAAAATTCAGTACCTAATTAACAGTAATCCAGAGGTCCATAACTCGGAACCCTTTTTATTTATCTCTATCTACTTAAATACATCATAGTCGTTCGTAACTCCTGAAATTCTTGAAACTATTCTACTACCTAAACTGTCAAGATTAATTATCCAATCATACTTGAGAAAACAAATTAAAACTGGAAATATGTTCATTTTGTTGAATCTAAGGTTGCGGAAGCATCCTCCCGATGTGCCGAGGTGTCCTTTCTGATTATGATGCAGTGGTTGCACAGCTCTATAACAATTCCTTTGTGCCCGCTTGACCTATATGTCATACTCCCAATAGGGTTGCTATATGCTCTTCTACTTGACTCTTCCTATACCCCTATGCTTCAAAAACGGTCAATCATATCACCTGCTACCTGACTCTTCCTTTTCTCCTTTCATCTACGTTGGTTCACTTACCCGAGTTCTTCTGTCACATTCTGTTTTCCTTCATTATTAAGGTGTTTTAGTGGTTGTATGTTGTAATCCTCCTTCTTTCATCTAACACGATTTAACACGGGAATGCCTTACATCCAGATTTGAAGACCTTTGGAGTTTGCTTTTGACACCACATCGCATCCACCTGACATTGCACTTCACATGCCATTGTTTTCAAATTTTCCTTAGTAGTTATCTTCTAAAACTTGCGATGTGCATAATGTGATTGGGTCCCACCTGGCAACGCACATTGCACTTCGATGACTTTAACATGAACCCTTTGCATTGTCTTTTAAAACTTGCAATTTTCGAATGCAATCGGGTCCCGCCGTCACCGTATATCACACTTTAGTGAACTTAACTCTTACCTCTGCACTTATTTGTTAAAACTTGTGATTTACAACTTGCGATTGGGCCCCACCACATCGCATGTCGTACTTCGATGATTATAACTCTAACACTTTGCATTTGACTTTTAAGACTTGCAACATGCAGTATGCTGGCCAGGGCCACATCATTTGCCACATCAGCTTGGCACATCATCTGTGATGTCAATTTTCCATGTCACTTCCACGTCATTGCCACATCATCTTGCCACGTCAGCTTGCTATGCCATTGCATATCACACTTCGGTGAATTTAACATTTACCTCCCATGCATATTGTTTGAAACTTTCAATTTAATCTCTGCTATCTATCTCTCTGTTCCAATTCTGCGCTTTGATCCTGACTGTCCGTTTTTCCCTTTGGGCCTCCTCCAAAACTCTTTAGTGTTTAAGTGAAATGTGTCCATTCTCTACCTTTGGGAAATTAGTTTTTTTTCTGCACGCTATAACCGTCCTGAGCTTATCCAGTGTCCTACCGCACTAGTCCCTCTTGAGCTTGCGAATGAGCCCGAATCGACCATGTTCGGCGTGTAATGCTCTGAACGCGCCCATCGGTCCGAATCTTGCAATGTTATGCACGTGAATGAGCCCGACTTGACCCACTTTCACATCTGATCATGTAATGTTAATGTAAAAATATCTAAATCAAAATTCTTCTATGAGACAAAACATTTTACATTTCCTATCATATATTATTTTTTGGTGTTTTGAAAAATATTTCAAAGGTAAATGAAAATGAGCCACAACATCTATCTCCACCTGGGGATAGTGATTTTTTCCACGGAAGCGCTAAGAATAGTAAATTATTGCCTTATCCATTGGGTATGGAGTCAAATATTCCTTGGTGACATATGAACAACAAGAAATCCGGTATTTACAATGGTGGAATGTTGACTTTTAATGCTGGAAATAATGCTTTAGATACTACCCTTTCACAGGTAGATGTATTTTCTCTCCATCTAGATATTCCATAATAAATGTGTTATTTGACCTTGCCTCAAAGATCTTGTATGGAGCATACCAGAGAGGCTCAAATTTACCATGCTTCCCCTTTTCATCTCATTTGGTGTCCCATATTAGTATGAAATATCCTGCTTTAAGGAGGGCTTATTTTGCTTTTTTGTCAAATATAGACTTCATATTTTCCTGATAAGTAATCAAGCTATCCCTGAATTTGTTTATTTTTTCACTTGATTCAATTATTTTGTTCAATCTTCCTTTGAGAACTTTTGGTTATTCCTGAGGTTTTTGAAGGAAATAAATCATTGGTTTGGCCAGTTGAGTAGGAAATAGTGCTTCAGTTCCATAAACTAGTTCATAGGGAGACTTCCCAGTAGATCTCTTGGTATTGACTTGAACTTCCCAGAGGGAAAACATCAACTTGATATACCAATCCTTCTGATTCTCAGTGATTGTCTTCTTTAAGATTCTTACCAATGTCTTATTTGAGGACTCTTCCAATCCGTTCCCTTGGGGGTGATATGTTTGGAATGTGATAAAATTACATTATATTTTTGACATAAATTAATGAAAGGAGTAGAGTTGAATACCTGGGCATTATGAGTCACAATTTTGATTGTACATCCGAATCTGCTAAAGATTTTTTCCTCCAAAAAATTCATCATTACTTGGTCATTTTCCTTCTTTGTTGGTATTTCTTCAACCCATTTTGTAAAATAATCAGTGGTAATTAGAATCCACTTGAACTTTCCACTAGATGGTGCATTGATCTCTCCAATAAAATCCAATCCCCATTTCCACAAAGGTTCTTCAATAAATACTGGGATGAGAGGTAATGGGGAAATATTTTTCTTTTCAGAAAACAACTGACACTTCTGAGAACTTCTGAATAGTCTATAAACATCTTCAAATAGTGTTGGCCAATAGAATCCTGACTTGAGAATCTTATGAATAGTGACCTTCCAGCTATAATGTCCTCCACACAGACTTTCATGTTATTGTTTGGTGACTTTAATATATTCTCCTTCGGTAAAACATAACAAAAAAATACTAGCAGGAACTTTCTAGTGTGGATTTGTTTCTATGATAACATATGGATGAGACTTGAGCTTGAGAGCTCTATATTTTGTTCTATTTAGTGAAGTTGGACATGAAAAGAAGCACAAGTAGTGCACAATATCCTTATACCAATAAGAGCACAAAATTTTGTATTAAATACCTATTTTGGACTTGCTTTGAACATCTTCATTAACATATTTAACCACTACTGCCAAGAGATTAATTCCCAAGGCTTGAAAATTTTTCTCTGTCAAAAACTTCTCTAAACCTTGTCCCTTTACCAGCTTGGTGGGTTTGATGTCCAAATCATACTCTTGGATTTTTGCTATCTACTTCCCCATTTTTCCTTCTACATCACTTTGAAGTAGCATGTCTTTCACAATATAATTAGGAAGATAAGAAATTATTTGGGACTGCAACACATAATTCCTAAAGGATTTCCATGCTTTGACCAAAGCATATACTTGTTTCTCCATAATATTGTATTTTAGCTCAGCATCTCTGAGAACTTTGATGAAAAATGCAACTGGTTGCTCCTTATTGTCCTCATTTTTATGAAACAACATGACAACAATAGCAGTGGGCGATGAAAATGAGAATACCTGAAAGGCCTTTTGATAGTCTAGGCTAATCAAAATTGGGGCTTCCTACAGTGATTCATTTATTCTAAAAAATGCATCTCTTGCTTCCTTATCCCATTTCACTATTCATTTTTCTTCAGCATTTATATTATATTTATAATGATCTTAGCATAATTGGGCACAAACCTCCTCAGAAAGTTTATTTTTCCCAGAAATCTCTGGATATCCTTCTTGCTTCCAAGTAAAGGAATAGTCTTAATGGCTTCCACCCTTGCTGGGTTAATCTTTACTCCTTGTTTAGAAACTATGTGACCCAATAATTTACCTTCTTCTGAGGCAAACAAATATTTCTTGGGATTTAATGATAGGCCAAACTTTCTACACTTTTCAAATTTTTTTTGCAAATGGTCCAAGTGTTCATCATTTGACCCTGAGAAAATAGTTACATCATCCAGATGTATAACTACAAACTTGTCACCAACAAAGGCTATGTCCATGGCCCTCTAAAATGTTTCACTTGTGTTCATAAGGCCAAATGTCATCCTTGCATACTTGAAGGTTCCCCAGGGTGTAGTGAAATCAATCTTCTTCTGATCTTATTTTTCTATTGCTACCTGATTATACCCAGAAAATCCGTCAACCATAGACAACCTGTGAGCTCCTGTCACCTTCTGTAAAACATAGTACATTTTTGGCAAAGGATAATTATCTTTTTGAGATGCTCGGTTCAAGTTCCTGAAGTCTACATACATTATTATCTCTCCATTCTTCTTTCTTACAGGGACTTTATTAGAAACCTAGTTTGAATATCTTAGAGGGACTGTAATTTTTCCTACAAGCGTTTCTTCACTTATTTTTTGATTGGAGCTAACAACAATGAGTTGATATGTCTGAGCTTTTGTCCATTTGGTTTGAGTCCTTCCCTTAATGGAATATTATGATGAATAATGATTTTTCAAATGTTTCTAGGTCTTCATACGACCAGGCAAACACATCCATATATTTCTTAAAAATATCAATGTATCTTTCTTTGTAGTTTTTGGGAACACCTTTGACTAATTTCACTATTTTTCATTCCTATTGAGTTCCAAAAATTACAGTCTTCCATCTCTTCTTCTTGATGTGTTTTCTTTGAATCAACAACAACATCATTAACATCGAATAATATTTCAAGGGGAACCAACCCTTTAGGGAGCACATTATCTTTCAATTGGATAATCTTATGTTCGCCTATTGACTTCTTAAAGTTTCTCACTTCCTCTTTCTACTCTGTTTGTTCTTTCTCTTGGTTTATCTCAGTGTCTTCAAAGTTTCCAATCATGGTCAGGGATTGACTTATCTGTTCATCATCATCAAACACCTACCAATGTTACACATTATCAGGGATAGAAGGTCTACGCCTAATTTCAATCTCATACCTTAACCTTGGATTTATTGGAGGTTTGAAGATGCTGGCTGCAACTACTAAAGAATCTTCCAATCTATTCCCCTCCCTCAGAATATATTGAAGATTGAATGCTTTAGAATATTTTTCTACCAGATCCCACACTTCATTCCTATATTATCTCAATCTCGGATGCTTGGTTTGACAATGATTTTTAATATGCCTTATTATCAATTCAGACTCTCCAAAAATTGAAATACATTGAAATCCCATCTGTTTAGCAACTTGAAGGCTTGATATTAAGGCCTCATACTCAGCCACATTGTTTTTTGAATCAAATTATATTTTAAAAGATAAAGGAATGAGGTTACCTTCTAGTGATAACAGCAAGAATACAGCACATGCGTGCTCCTTGGAGTAGGGACCATCAAAGTAGCAATTCCAAATCTTCCTTGAGTGCAGCTCATTATTTACAGCTACTAAAGAGAGTTGCTTCAATATGTCTTCAGTAAATTCTGAATCTTCATCCAGGATGAAACAAGAAAGGTATTTTGTTTCTTGACTATAAATGGGGGAATTTCCTGCATATTTCTTGGAGGTAGTCTTCACAAACCTTGTTTCCCTGTACAACCTCCTTTCTTCCCCATTAAAAACCGAAATGATAGTATAAGTGAAATCTAATTTTAGTAAACCTCCTAAATTTTCTCCCCAAGATCTTGACAAGAACATTCCAAACCTGACGGGGATGTCAGTGACCATTACATCCATGACTATGCTCTTTCCTAGGATTTGTGTCAACGAAACTGCTACATATTTAATTAACCCAACACATTTGACCGTTTTGGAATCAAATGAATACAAATCTCTATCAGGATTGGTAATTTGCAAGTTAATTTCCTTCATAATAGACAATGGCATGAGATTATGGGATGCTCCTGAGTCCAACATGCAATTATGTAGAGTATAATCATGAAGCAACATAGAAATATAGAAGGGTGGAACAGAGGGATCTAGTTCTTCTACATGAGGACCAAAGGTGACCACTGGATTTTCTTCTTGTAACTTCATTGTGTCACTTATGTCTTCCATCTGTGTGATATTAATAAATTCTAAAAAAATTTCTTGTAAGCTGGTATGTTGGCTAACTGTAGAAGAGGCAACTGAATTTTGACCACCTCAAATTATTTTGTCAAATTGAAAGCATGAGTTTTCTTAACATTATTTTCAGGTTCTTCCTCACTCTTTCTATAATTTTCTTATTGTTAAGGTATATGAACAACTCTCTCCAAGATATTAGTTTCAACTAATTTGTTCTAGGAAGATTCACCCTACTGCACATTTGTTCTAATAAGTGAATTTAAAGGTTGTTTCTTATTACTAAACTGTTTTGTAGGGTATTTTTATAGTGGAGTTTCCATTAGAGGAGGAAATGAACCTTGTTTCTCACCTTCATTATCCTGCACTCTAGATCTCTTTCTAGACCTTAGATCGTACTTTTTATGTAACTCAGCTTGCATGAAATTTGTGAATTGCCTACAATATTCATCCATTTCCTCATGATCAAAAGAAACTTCAGCTTCAGCATATTATCCCTCTCAATATTTCTCTTCATTCTCTTCTATTACATACATATCAGATACCTGATCCTTGGCCTCCGTTTGGTCATCGTCTGGTGGCTCTGCGAGTGCTACTTCTATATACAATAATGCTTGAACCTGGTCTTGATCTCTTCTTTCCCTCAGTAGAATTTTTAGGGGATGTCTTCTGAATTGAGGGTTAAATGCCCCTCTGTTTTGTTGTACTTTGGGAGTTTTTATTTTCTAGTTACATCCTAGCTAACTTATTTTTCAAAATTTTCATCACCTTTGCCATATCTTTAATCCTTAGATCCTGTGATGATTCTTCTTTTTCCTTCCGCTTCTCTTGGATTAGCTTTTTCCCTCTCGCCTTTCCAACTATAGTCATATTAGCTTCAATTTCTAAAGCATCTATCTATATCTGCTCAAGAGTAGAGAATCTTCTCTCTCTCAATGTAAAGCTAAAATCAGCTTCAAAAGTTCCAATTAAAACTACCTTTTCTCCTACGTCGAGGGGCTTCATCTCTGCAGGTAAAATATTGTAAAATTTGTTGAATATTTTTACAGACTCAGAAATTTTTTCATTAGGCTTTCTTTTAATAGTGTTAAACAATGTCAATGAGTAACCGTGATCTCTCTTCTCTCCCCATCTCCAATTTAATTTAGTTTATAACTCTTCCCAGTCATTTATAGAATCATTTTGTAAACCTTTGAACCATTTCCTAGCCTGTCCATGGAGAGACTGCATAAATAGTCTCATAACAACATCAAGATGTTCTACATTTAAATTCCCAGCAAAAGTGAAAAACAAGGGTAAATGTTGTTATGCAATTACTTCATCTTCTCCAGTGAAATGAGGAAGTAATTTGAGGTATTCTTGAGGCATAGCATTCATTCGTTGTGGAATATTTAGTGGTGCATATCTATCTATTAAGAAAGTTGGTACATATAAACAACTTGGTTAACTACTCCTTGGGTGGTTGAGGTTGATGAACCTGCTGTGAAAGTGAATGAAGGTGGAGGTAAAACTTATATGGGGGTAGGTTGATGGACAATAGCAGAGGGACGAGAAACTATATTTGGTTGAGCTTGAGTTAAGGTAAAAGAAACGGACTTGAAGGAATGTTCTTCTAACCAAGGTTCTTGAAAATAAATGGGTGTGGAAGGGGTATCTTGTTCCAAGAAAGGGAGTTCCTTGGAAATGTATTCAAGCAAAGGGTTATGAGAATTTCTTCCAAGAGCAGGAAATGCTAGATCAGGTATTAAAGGAGTTTCGGGTTTCTGAGCCTTTTTAGAAACCAGTCTTTCTGGATCTAAAAAAGTAGGGACTATCTATTGTGAGGTATCTAACCTCATGTGAGGAATTTTGTAAGCCAAAATTTTGAAAATAAAAAACACAACCCAATTTTTCCTCCTCACTGAACAACTACAGGAAATAATATGAAAAATCCAGGGAAAATAAATTTCGTTTCTTTGTCCCCAGCAACAACGCCAAAAAATGTTGTTTCTCAAGAAACAATTCCTTCGTTGTGGTAAGGAATCAATGCTTAAGAAATTTTATAAATGTATGTCACACTTACGATACCAAAGGGCCTTTGTTTAACACCTTTGGAATCTAATTACTTAATACCCTCAATAATCTAATATAATGAAAGCCTTCACAATGCCATAAACTGTAGATACTTGAATGAAATGAAAAGAAGAACTATAAGAGAAACTGAAAATGATATGTTGAATACACATAATATACCACTTTTAGGCTTCAAAGGAAATCTTGGAGAGAGAGGAAACTTGAAATAATATGATGTAAACACAGAATTTATTACTTTAAAGTTCCCTGAGGAGTTTGTGAAAAGAGAAGAGATGAAGTCAAGGAGCGCAAATTAAGGTGATTTAACTCTTACTCAGATGTAATTAAGAGACTGACTGCTACATTACTTCACTTCATTGAAAGAGGAATGAACACAAAGCGAAACTGGAAAGACAATCAACATCAACAGGTGTAGGAAACTTGATCTTCTTTCATTAATTTCTTAGAAAATTTAGTACCAAATTAAGAGTAATCAAAAGGTCCAATACTCGAAACCATTTTTCCTTATTTTTGTCTACTCAAATGCATCACAGTGGTTCGTAACTCCTAAAATTCTTGAAACTATCCGACTACCTAAACTGTCAAGATTACTTATGCAATCATACTTGAAAAAACAAATTAAAACTGGAAATATGTTCATTTTGCTGAATCTAGTGTTGTTAAAGCATCCTCCCAAAGTGCTAAGGTGTCTTTTCTAGTGAAGATACAGTGGCTGCACAACTTTGTAATGATGCCTCAGTGCCTTCTTGACCCATCTGTCGTACTCCCAATAGGTCTGCTATACACTCTTCTTCCTGACTCTGCCTATGCCACTGTGCTTCAAACGCGGTCAATCATATCACCTGATACTCGACTCTGCCTCTTCTCCTTTGATCTACGTCGAGTCACTTATTTGAGTTCTTCTATCATGTTCTGCTTTCCTCTGTTATCAAGTCGTTTCACCGGCTTTGCATTGTAATCCTCCCTCTTTCCTTCGACGTGATTTAACACAGTAATGCCTTACCTCTAGATTTGAAGACCTTTGGAGCTCGCTTTTGAAACCACATTGCATATACCTAACATCGCACATCGTATGCCATTGTTTTTAACTTTTCCAGAGCTCTTATCTTCTAAAAATTGTGATGTGCACTATGTGATCAGGTCTCACCTCGCGTCGCACATCGCACTTCAGCGACTTTAACATGAACCCTTTTCACTATCTTTTAAAACTTTCAATTTGCGAATGCGATCGGGTCCCATCACTAAAACAAAAAAGGACATTGGTGAGGGTCTAAAAATGTCACCATAAGCTCATTGGTGACCGTTAAAAGAGCCTTTGTCACCAAAAATTGAACGTCACCAAAGGTGGCATCGCTAAAAGTATAGGTGTTGTGGTGACATTCAAAGTTCGTCACCAATAATGATTTATCATGATGGATAGTGACCATCACCATTTCATATGAGAAATGGTGACAGGCATTAGCCTTCGTCACCAAAAATCTGAATGTCACCAAAGGTGGCATCGTCAAAAGTATAAGTGTTTTTGTGACATTCAAGGTCCATCACGAATAATGATTATAATGATGGATAGTGACCGTCACCATTTCATATGAACAACAAAAATTTATGGTGATGGATCTTTCACGGCCATCACTATTGATGCATATATATGGTGGCGTTCATTGACCATCACTATTTCAATTTTGGTGAGGGTTGAAAAATGTCACTATAATCTCATTGGTGATGGTCAAAAGAGCCTCCGTCACCAAAAAATGATCAACATCATTCCATATGAATATCAGGGCATGATGGAATCGAACCAACCTCCTGCTTGTAAAGTAGATGCTCCTCCATTGAGCTAGCACCCTTTAAAGATTAGACTTTAAAAAATTAGACCTTAAAACTTTATAAATTATAAATTCTACAAATTTTAATAGATTATAAAACTTTGTAAATTTTTGTCAAATATTTTATTAAATAAGCAAAATAGTATCGAAGTTGTGGGTCCCTACCTAATGGTTTTGGAAGTTATGAAAAGTGGATGAAGAGAAAAATATTTACGTATAAGATACTCAATATTTTTAGTTTAATACTAAATTAGAAGTGAAACTTTGATGACATTTATAGCCTATAAATGACCTATAATTATCAAACATAAAATTTGCAATTACACCAAAGGTTGATTTCTCACCTTGTGAATCATCTAAATCTATTGCGACAACATAAAAATCAGCCTCTAAAAGACTGATTTACATGTCAAAAAGTAAAACAAATTGAGTACATATGATGAAATCATGAATAATGAGCTACATGCTTGAATCCAACTGGTTATGGGGTCTACAAAACTAATTGGGAGTGCTTCTTGTTATTAATTCAAAATGTCAAAATACAGTGATCAATAAAAATGATCCTAAAATGTAGCCACTAAACTAATGTTAAAATTGTAAACACAAAGTTTGGATAATATCTATTACATCAACAAAATAGTTAAGTGGCATTCAAACACTTGAAAATCCACACCAAACATGAGTATCCAAAATATGCAATTGCATGGATACAAGGAAAACACTCTCTATCTCTCAATGATAACTATGTCCTCCCACAAGTACTTCAACTAGCAAATGGGGTGTGAAGACAAGAACCTCAAAGAAAAAAAAATACACAATACAAAAATACACTTCATCCCCCATCCCCGCCCACCTCTACCTTTATAGAATAAATCTAGGGGACTAACAAAATAACAATAGAAAATAGGATTAGAGTGGGGAAAATAAATATGATAAGCAAAAAAATAACGAGCAAAAAAATCAACTAATTTGAACATGTGTCCAAATGTACTCAAAGATTAGATGAAACAAAATAACCCAACATAATTGATTATGCACTTGATAAAATGGAATTTACTTCTTTAGTAGAAAGGAAGAAAATATCAGCCTCTTTTCTATTGACCTATGAAATAAATAAGAAAAATTCCTCTATTAATGAGGAATACAAATGTTGGGGATGAACCAACCTTCACTTCAAATAATAATCATCAATGGACCATGTATGCAAAACTACTAGGAGCTTGATTAACCAAAGCTTCTTAATAGAGTACTCTGAACATGATATTTTGGATTGTTTTAAACTTATGAAGTGTAGTAGAGGATACACAAGTAATCATGCCTCCTCTTCTTGCTCTACTCAAAAGTATCAAGGGAAAGAATTCTACTGCATGAAATATAGATACAAACTAATAAACATCTTCTGGTTGCAGCATTAACATACAAGTATGATCTATAGAAAAGGGAAAAGGATGAATGTCACAACCATGGCTATCTAGAAGTTGTACTGCCCTCGAAGATCATTCATGGTCTTATTGCAAATTCTAGGTGATTAAAACCCAAAAAAAACCTCACCCCTAGGGAAGAAAATCCTCCCTATATTTACAGATTTTACAATATCCTCAATATAGATTTTTTTGACAAAGTATCAAATGATTATCTAATTTCTAACCTTAACCATTTGGAAAATTCAAAGTTTATTTTCCAATAAATATATAGTATCCCTTCGATCAAGTCAAAGATTATCATCATTCCTCTCATCCATTGGAAATCAAGGAAGTAATTTGCAACCCTCAACGTTAATCTATTTACAATGTCAAAGATGGAAATCCTCCTCCTGGGCCTTAATTGTTAAAATAAAAGTTCCCAAACCTCTAAGTACCCTACGATGCAATATGTCATCTTTGAGTTTGGAAAATTCAAAATAAATCACTAATCCCATGCTTGGAGGTCTTTGGAATGGGAAATTTTCCAAGCTATCCTCTATGATGATATTTTTTCATGCCACGTCTGAGGGTACACCTACTCATACTACTCACCAACATCATCTCCTACCTTGATTTATGCTCCCATGGGCCAAAATATTATTTCCGTAAGACCAACTTTGTTTTCTACCTATTATTTTCATAGTGCCAAAATGTCCACTTGCATTAAAAAATGCATGTTATGTAAATAAATTTCAAACATGATGGATTATAAGGAAAGGGGCTATCCTATATGCCATGAAACATTGTATTCCATACTTATAATGCACCCCAAAGTGTCAAAATTTCATTTCTCAAGTTAGAATCTGCATTACAGCCTAACCTGATTACACACAACCCCCAACAGGTGTACCTATGGAGAAGTCATAAAATATAGCGCTATATTATTTCTCCTTGTGCATATTCCTACAATTCCATAATTCTAATTTACACCTTCAAGTGAAGGTACTAAGTCCACCAAAACAATTTCACTGATTTTGTATTTTGCTAAGTGCAATTAGTCTTTAGTTACATCCATATCTAGGGCTCACTAAATATCAAAATTGTGATTTTCAAATGTTTGTGCAGTTCTTAAAACATTATTGATCCTTTTACATCATTAGAGTTTCACTTCCAATCCAAGAAGCTAGTGTGCAAAAATACCCTGAAACTGCCAAATTACAGAACATGACAAATCAAGCTAGGGTGCCTTCACAATTTTATATGCCAGAACATACATGAGCACATATAGTGAAATATAGAGGCTGATAGCTAGAGTATCTTATGGTCTACAACCCTACAGAATCAAATTCCCAAGAACAATCTCCAACTGTTAGTTATTAAGCATCAACCATAGAAATTTGTTTGGTTTGGCACTTTTCTCCAACTCTAGAAACTCATGCAGGCTAAAAAAAAAATTGCATAACATGTTCTCATTAAAAATCCAAATGCCAATTATTGAAGTCTATGGTCTACTCAAGAAACCAATTACAAATAAAATAGAAAGATTTACATGGAATCAAAGGTCTAAGAATTAATTATCTTATTTGCAACCATGTCATTGCCTCAAAAACAAAGCGACCCTGGAACTTTTCACTGCAAGCTTCCATGACTCGCTTTAATATCATAAGCCACAAGCCTCGAATGATGTCAGCTATTTCAAAGAAAAGACGCCATTGCTGACAAAGCATCTACAATGTTGGTGAAAACCAGCACAATGTAACATGACAATGTTAAACCATGTTTCAAAATTAAAAAAATGAGTTATTGAGTGCATATAAAAACCTTGTTAATATAAGAATTTAACTGACCTCAATAAGCAATTGTCAAGGATGACTCATATTCTTCACTACAACAGGGTACCCGATGGTTTGACCACCCAATTCCACTGCCCATATTGCACCACTTTCTAGGTTGCCTTTTGTAAGAAGGCCATAATCCTTATCAAGTGCCTACACAGTTTCCAAGGATATAAACAATTATACTTGACTGGAAATTTTACAGTGATAATTTTTTTAACTATTGGAAGAAGAAATTTATCAGCTAGAGAAAAAAAATCACTTCACAGATGGACAATACACAAAGAAGCACAAATTTAAATCCCCAGTATATCAGAATGGCAATGTAATATTTTAAAGTACCAGCAAACACCAAGAATGGAGATGAAATACTACTCGGTATTTATCTCAAGGACTAGCAGGAAAACGAAAAATGATTAGCTTACGCAGTCTTTTAAAGCTAGATCCTTTACGAAATAAAACAATAAATATCAAGATTGAAGGCAGATATTATCCCACAACACCGTTGGTATAGAAATTGAGAAATAAGATTGACACTTAGGTTTTTGTCAACCTGCGTGGAGGAAAATGCAAAATAATCACTAAGGGGTTAGAGCTTAGGGGGTTCATGGATTTTAGGTTAGTAAACATGCTTCTATGGATGATTGGATATAGTTTATTATCCTTTTTTTGTGATGACATCTGTGGATCTTTATATCTCTGTAATTTCTTTTTGAATCACCATATGTTATAAATGGTTTCTAGTGGAATCACCTGATTGCTTAAATTCTTTATTATACTAATTATGTATCCAATAAGAGAATCATTCTTTCATATATTAATGAGTACCATAATACTACTAAGAAATACAATTCTTCCATGTGTTCATTGAAAACTCTAGCTCTGTATTTCACCCCAAGGTCAATATCCACAATAGAGTCATGACATAGTCATTATAGAGGAGAGGGGGTACGAGGTGATTGAACATACCATCTGTAATATATTTCCTGTTTTAGATGCTCTTCTATTGATGGAAACTCAGTTCTAAATCATTGCTTTTTCTTAATTAGTTTTGCGTGCACAAATAGAATGCACAGTTCCCTGAGATAGAAAGGGCACACATGCATGATGTTTCCCAACTTAATGAAAGTCACAAATATCTAGGAGAACACACTTCCCTTTTGACTCTGTTATCTCTGCAGCCAAGTGAAATAGGATTAGGAGGTTTTACAGCAAGTAGAGGTGATGTTGTGCATGCATCCAGATTAATTGTACCTCTTTTCTTCCTAGTTTACAAAGGAATATCAAGGTGCACAATTTTGAAGTTAGAGAATTTGAGTTTGGAGTTGTTGCTTTCGATTTCTATTTTCAGATTTAATAGAAAAGTAAAGATGTTTTGCGTGTTCAGAAGTCCATTTTTGTTGTTTTATTTTAGTAGCACTATGTGTTTGTTGGTTAGGGCACCCCTAACAGAAATTCTCATTATTATTTTTCAGCTTTAATGATCTATAGTTATTAGATGATTTTACAGTACATAAACTGCTCATCATGGCTTGATTTTGGACATTTTATTCATGTATGGTAGTTTATTTAGGTATTTCATGATACCTTTATCTAAGGGAAAGGAAGGTCAACTTCTCCTAGTATATGATAGGGCAACGGGCTATTTAGTGATTTAATAGAAACACACAAACACCTTTCTAGAATTCCTCAAATTACTATCGAACCAAAATATACAGAAATTGATAAATGACCAAATTCCTAGACGCAAATATTTCAATTATAACAGCAAGACATTTTGGTCATAAGGAATGTTGAATTTCTTCGTAAGTTCACCTAAATGTATTGAGGTCATTTCAAGCCAGCTGATAATTTTAACAAGGAATGCTACAAAAACAACAAGTCCCTAACTCATATCTTCATTTTTAGGAATATGTATATGGGTAAATAATACGAGGAAAGTAGTCTCCTTAATCATAATGTGCATAAGAAACTTATTTATTAAGGAAATTTCCCTGAGAATAATTTCGCATGAGTACTCTTCGAAGAGGAATAAGAAAAGGATTTCAAAGTGAAATATATACATCGGTATACTATAATCCTGCTACACTAGATGTCAGTTGAAGGAAAATTAAGTAAATATTGTAAATTCAAAGACTACAATAATAAGGGACGAAGTCCCAACAAAAGCATAGACTATCATCTAGCATACAAAATCCATGCAATTATTCTCGATAACAAGAGCCTCAAGATCTCTCCTCATTGTAGTGATCATCAGGGCAGTACAAGGTTGGGTGAAGGCTCCTCCTTGAGCCAACCTTTTGGCATGCTCAAGTTGTTTCCTAATAAGAATAGTATGTGTTCACAAAGAGAAACCCCTAGACCCCAGTGCTTTCATCTCTGAAATTGGACTCACCAACATTTTGGAGAATCCACCTTGTGAACTACCTATGCCAACATAATAGAATCACAACAAAAGATGTTATTTGGAGGCTCCATACAACCAGCTACTCCCTCCATTCTTGCATGACCTTTCACCAAAAATAAAAAATGCTTTTGATTTGTTCCAATAGCCACTAATTTCACAGCAAAAAACAAGTTTCTTGTATCCTGCAAAGACCCACTGTACCCATCATGCTCAAACATTAATGGCCTTGTAAATTGTTCCTAGTTGATCTTGTACTATGAATCCTTCAAAACATTTAAAGAAATTCTTTATGCTTTTTATAAAGACCAAAGGTAATGTTAATTTTCATAGCATGGCTCGTGTGGATTATCAACAACTCAAAATTGTTTACAATAGCATAACCAAAAACAAATTTTGATAGTGAATGTCATAAAACACTTTTCTGTGCAAAATGTGGCTACAAGGCTTTAGATTTCAAGTATACCTTGTTTCATATTTTAGTCCAGAGATTCGAGTTAGCCTTCTCAGTCAACTAGTTATTTTGATTTATACTAAAAAAGACTGAGGATGTCCAGCTTGTAATCCTAATGTGCCCTTTCTAGAATGATATATTTTACAATTTCCAAATGCAGATTAATACCGATCGAACAACTAATATTACTTAGGTTTGACTAAAATTGGATCATTGAAAAATATGGATGATGGTAGCCTGGTTAGTCTCAACTTCACTAACAAATCAAACTTTAGCATAACAAAAACAAACTGACTCAACAAAGCTCAATGAACTAATACAACATGTATAATGTGCAACAGAAACAAGACTGAGGGTGGTCAACTTGAAATCCTAAAGTATCCTAATGTACCCTCTCTACAAAGACTAAGGGTGGTCAACTTGCAATCCTAATGTATCCCAATGTACCCCGTCTACAAAGACTGAGAGTTGTCAACTTGCAAACCTAATGTACTCTCTCTACAATGATGCTTGCTACAATTTCTGAATGCATGTCAATATCTATCCAAGAACTACTATTGAGTAAAACTAGTTACTGGGACCATTTTGACCAAAGTGGATGATGCAATCTCGTGCCTCAACTATACTTGATGTGAATGTGTGGAGAATATGATCATAAAACCATTAATGTAATTCATTATAAACTCAGTAGTATTAATAAGATGTAAGAGGTTTTCCCACTTGTAATTGCTCTATTGATTAGCGCAGTATGCCTTGTTTTGATGGTCTAGATGAGACTCAAGAGTTAATATTATTTATTTTTGTTCCTTCAATTATGAATATCTACGTTCTCTTGGGCAGATTGACACAGGACTAACTAGAAGACCGACAAGCAGAAACTAAAGGGGCCAGCAAACTCTGGAATCTAATAAAATACAGTCATCAATTGCCATCTGTTGCGCATTTCTAACTGCATAGTACATAGCAACTGCATCATTCGGCTCTACACAAATGCTTCTTATCACATAACCTTGTCCTCTAACAAATACACCATCACCTAGAAATTGCTAAAAAATAGGTAACATATAGAAAATAAAATTAGAGGGCTCTTATAGAAGACAGAATAATATTAGAAACAAATAGGCATAAAAACTTATTAGATATTCAGAGTACTTCTGAATAGTTCTGAAGATGCGGTACTGATTTCCCATCCATTATTTTGACAAATAAATATAACTAGAACGTCCATAAGTGCTGCAAAGTTTAAGGTAGCATGGCAACATCCCAAGACAAAAAGAGAAAAATGCATCAGTTAGAAGCAATAAACATTTCTAATTCACATCAGGGACCGTGCTAGTAAAAATGTGATGGTTGTGAGCTGAGACTAACCTCACTCATGCCACAATCACCAAAAAGGTTACTGCATAATATTTCCTCTTGTCCATTTTTAGGGAATCTGCTGCACCTATTGAATGAGGAAGTTTTGTCCTGGAATATACACAGGATACATGGAATGCAGTAAGAACTTGCAAATAGCCCAAAATATTATTTAAAAAAAAAACCCAATGAACAACATACCTAATAGGTAAATTTATAAAGATAAAAGCCATTCAAGTGGAGGATACCCTTACGCTATAGGGCATGATATAGTGAAGAAATTCAATGCGTTGAATCCATAATGGATAGGCATATGGCACCCTTTTCCATAATGAGGACAATTCCCAAATCACTGGTTTGTAAATTCTTGCATTGTGAAACTGCACCAAGTACTCCTGGTTCTCAATACTACACACATTAAAAAAATCAACCACTTCAGTTAAGCGTAATATAGTCTTAAGTATTTTGGCATTACATTCCACCATATATAAAATCCTTCTAGAAGAATAATATAGAACTGAAGGTGCTTGTTAATGAAAGAATTCATAACCCTGATGGGGTTCTGGGGTTGGTTTAAAAGTGGTATTCTTATCTATATGAAAATGTTAAACACCATGTTTGTGTTTAATATGGTGTTTAACATGGTATCAGAGTTGATACATCCATAACCAGCTCAACCTTGAGCGAGCCATTTGTGTTTATGGCCTATGCATATCTACAAAAAAATTTGGCATTTTTGCAGCACTAAAATATTTCTGCAGGATTCAAGAATTTAGTTTAGAAAGAGCAGCATTCAGAAATTGGCAGCACTGATTTTGAAGAAGAGCAGCATTGTGCATCTGAAGGTTTTAATTCTGACTTCCATGCAATTTCTGCTGCCCACTTTTAAATTCTTCATTTTGAAGATCTATTGAAATACTATTTAAAGAGGGTTTCTGAAAGAAAAATTTTTGAGTTTTTCATTGAAAAATTTCTGCAAATCTCTAGGTTTTACTACTGAAATCTACTGGAAAAATCTCAAAGTTTTATGGGCAATCTCTGCAAATTCTTCTGCTGTATATTTCTTGAAAAGAATTCTACCATAAATTTCCTTAAATCTGCTCTACTCTATTGTTTTACACTTATAAAATATATATATATATATATATATATATATATATATATATATATATATATATATATATATATATTTCTAACTTTAAGTTATCGATCTCGCTTCTCGCTCTTCTCAGAACTCGTAGAATCTCAGTTTTACAAATTTCCCACTCTGTATCATAACCCCTTACCCACGGCATCCTCCCTACCCCCTCTCCTTTCAAACGTCTTCCTCCTTCCACACGTGCTCCTACACTTCCTTACACCCCTCCCCTTACCTCACAACAGCGCTCCCTATCCTCACGAGCTCCCTCAGCCATCCTTACCCACCTGCTCAACCTGCGAGCTCTCACCTACGCACTGCCTCCTCCCATCTACCCTACTCTCCTCCCTCGCCTCTGCTGGTATACTTTTGACTCCCCACAACACCCTTATCGCTCCTCCTTTCCTACGCAACAGCACCAGTCACTTGCTCCTATTCAACCCTTGCTATCCAACGCTCTACCTATCCGCCTACCTATCCCCTCTGCTATCTGCTCAGCACTCCACTCCATTCCCATCGCTCTCCCCTGATTTCAATACCCTCCCCCTCTACGCAAACGGCTCCCTCTGCACAAATCCACCCCTCCCTTATCCATTCGACCTCCCTCTCATGTCCCCTTAAAAACAATTAAATTTTTCATTCCGCCATTTCAAAAAAAAAAAAAAAAAAAAAAGATTTTAATCTCTTTATGGTCAAAATTCCCGCCCCCCCTCTCCCTTAATATTAATACTTCCCATTTAATTTCTTTTAAGAACATATATAATACCGCCCAATCATATCATTAATACCGCCCTTTCATTTAATTTTTAAAGTTCGATTTTATTATCATCCCTCCCCTCTCTAAAATTCGTTCTTTAATTGTTAAAATTTAAAAAGAAACAAAAAAATCCCTCCATATAATCTTTCCCCCTCCTTATAAATTTCCCTCCACTTTTATATTCCCTCCATTTTTAATTAATTTCTATTTTTTAATTAATTTTTAATTAATCAAAAAAAAAAAAAAAAAACAACAACAACAGAGAGAGAGAGGAAAGAGAGAATATGAACAGCAGAAAAAGAGGAAATGACATGTGAGCAGATGGATTGAATACATAGAGAAAATCGCAGATTTGACATTGTGTGATTTGTGGCATAAGGGTGATTTTCTGAAGAAATTGACATTTGAAGACGAGTTTTTTTTGGTGTCAAACAACTCCTTGAAGAAGAAAATTTAGCTGCCTTAAAGGCTTCTTGCATAGTGTTTTCATCTGCACATTTACAAAATATTTTTGCAGAGATATTGACGTTGTATTGTGAGTGGAATTTGTATCTTCTTCATAGTTGCAATCAGTAAATTTGAGTTGTTGATGTAACTCATTGTTGATTGTCCTCCATCATTTGAGCAGTAGATTTTGTACTTTGAGATTTCCATAGTTGGAAGTTCTCTTGAGTCATTTATCTTTCTTGTTGAATCAGATTTTAAACGGGTGCATTTTCGGTTGAAGCCGACACCCTTTCAATTTTTGAGCCTAAATTGTTGAAAATGGCTAAAATCAATGAGGCATTAGAGTTGTTGAATAGCCTCATTCATTCAAATGTTGATGATATGATAAAAATGAGCAAGAATGGTCTTTGTAATATTCAAAGTTGTTTGCAAGATGCACAAGAAAATATTGAGTTTTTGCAGTTGGAATCTCAGCTCCAACAAGACCAACTTTAGCAAAAGAGTCACCATTCTGAACCTGTTTCTATTCAGAAGATTGAGAAGGATTCCCATCAGCAGCAAGTCAGTAAAGTTGATTCACATTCAGTTCCTTGTACTAGAGCAGATGTACATGCAGATGCAGTAGTTCAACCTTCACTTCTCAAGTCCATCATCAGACCTTGGGAAGAGCTTGTCCACAACAAGAACCAAACTGGTCTTGGATATGACAAGGATGTGTCCTTTCATATTCCAGATTACACCAAGCCCATCATATTTCAGAGTGGCAGATTCCTGTATGACAGTTCACCTGCAGTTGTTTCAAATCCTGCTCCACAATAATAGCAGCTTGTAAAATGCCAACACTGTGATCGAGTTTGCCATATGAAAGATCATTGTTTTGATCTTCATCCATGCAAGCACTGTGGTCGACACACCCATTCTTCACACAGATGCTTCAGAAACAAGCCTCCTGCAAGAACCAAGATTCATCTTGGATGGATCGCTTCTTGGTAATGGGCATCAGCAGCCAAGAAGATGTTTAAGTCGCATGTCAGAACTTGTTCACGGATATTGAACAAATTTGTAGTTTAGTTTTCTCCAGCATCTCACCTTGTCCCTAACTGGGGGGGAAATGGTGGTCATGTACAAGATTCGACGTCAGATCAAGCAAGCCTGAGCCACAATCTCTCATTCCATGTTCAGAGTTGTAGCCAGAGACAAAGCAGTTCAAGTGAGCCTGAGCCACAATTTGTCATTCCAGATTCAGAGATGTAGCCAGAGACACGGATGCCCATGAGCATGCCCTCAGTTGGTGGACAACCTTAAACCACCACAGGTAGTAGAAACCCTCTTTAAACAGTATTTCAACAGCTCTTCAAAATGCAGAATTTAAAAGTGGGTAGCAGAAATTGCATGGAAGTCAGAATGAAAACCTTTAGATGCACAATTCTGCTCTTCTTCAAAACCAGTGCTGCCAATTTCTTAATGCTTCTCTTTCTAAAATAAATTCTTGAATCTTGCAGAGATCTTTGAGTGCTGCAAAAATGCCAAGAATTTTTGCAGATATGCACAGGCCATAAACACAAATGGCTTACTCAAGGTTGAGCTGGTTATGGATGTATCAGCTCTAATACCATGTTAAACACCACGTTATACACACACATGGTGTATGAGAAAGATAAACACACACACAACAAGAACTCAACACAATGAAGGATAAGCGTGTGGCTTTCTTATTTTCCATTATACAAAGATGTACATTTATAGTACAATGGTGTGACTCTTGGTTTCACATTCCAAGGTCACTTGACTTATCAGACTTTTCAGATCTCCACACCTACCCATGGAGGATTAGGTGTTCCAACAGAAAATGTTGAAAAAACCTAAAGTAGTATAGGAATCTCTAGAAGGTTTGCTTGTGTAACAAACTAAGGAGCAAGTTAAGATTCCATTCCCAACCAAGGTCTTTAGCACTGAAGAAGCCAATTAAGATAATTTTTCGAAAAACATTTTTATTCTCAATTTCTAAACTAACACATCTTTATTAAACTATGTACCTCGGAAAACACCACATCATCAATACTCAAAGTTGTTGCTGATGCAATACTGATGCCATCTTCTCCATTACTCATAAGATAGAAAGGAAGTCTACCTTGCCTCTGTGCTTCATAAAAGGTTTCCATAACTTGAAGAGTTACCATACTCTTCATACGTTTTCAATTCCAAGTCCTTGCTAATCTGTCAAATGCCAAAATTATGGATATTAATGTCACAGATACACCCATGATTATATATACATTAAATAAGTTCCCCATCAGAGCAACGGAGCTCATTAAATATTAATAAGAACATAGATCATGTGATTGAAGCCATCAATGGAAGTCTGACTCCCAACCTCATTAGAACTCTGTAGCAAGGTATACGTTTATTTGAGGACTCATATATGAAGTTCATTTCATAAGTGAGCTCAAATTTCCCGACTTGAATATCCAGAAATAGTCAATTCAAAAAAACAAACTGAAAACAAAAATGTAATAGTAATCATTCATTTTCTAGCATTTAAATCTGTAGTTCAGAATAACAATCTACGCAGATTTGATTCTCCCTAATTTTCAAAAATGTCTTGATTATGTTGAATTAATGACTAATTTGAATAAATTGGTTGAACATTGAGCTTTCTAAATGCATTTTTGAAGTCTGAGGAGCTTTCGAAATGCATTTTTTAAGTCTGAGTAAAACTGCAATAAAGGCATCACAAGGAAGAGTTTTTATAAAACTCCTTTCAAATGAAAATATGCTCAGTCTCATATTGCAATAGATAATAGAAGTGTTGATTCTAAATAAGCTTATGTACAACCAATATTTAATTTGAATGAGATTCAGTAGCCATCATGAAGAGCTTAAACTGTAACTAAATTGTATATAAATGAAAATTCAATAATCCCAACATCACTGGACGTACACTGAGGGATTAGGTGCAACCAAATACCCATGGTAATGCACCATAGGGAGGAAACAAGAGATTCTATTGATAAATAAAGAGATAATCATTTTTTATCTATGGGTAGGTGGCTTCCTAAATCCTCTTTCTTCAGTTTTTGGTTTTCTCTTGGACTTCTACAAGTCCTTGGCCTTCAACCAACAACATTCATTGTTTTGGCAGGGGTCAAAGAGGGTGAATCACTTAAGTTCTCACAAAAATTTTTACACATAGCCTCATAGTTAAAGGTTCTTTCTATAACCAAATAACAAAATGTTGCTCTCCAAAAGTTGTTTAATGGATTCTCCAAGTGTAGATTTTTCCTGGCCCAAGAGAGCTTGGAATATTAAATGCCAAACATGACTGACTGAGAGAAATTTTAAGAGAAGCAAGCCCGAATATATGATATGCATATTCATTGCCAGGGAAATCTACAATAAATTTTTTTAATTTTCCAACACAAACCTGAGTGTCAAGGAGAATAAACTGCTCAACAGACATCCTCAGTTCAATGCCAACACTACAATGCCTTTCCATGGCTCTAATTTCTTCTGACTGCACTGGAAAGGGAGGAAGCACCCCTGCAAGCCACAACTTCAATAAGTATACAATACAAGAAAGATAGTTCTTAGATGAATTTATTAGGGGCATACCCCATCCAAGGATTAAATAAAGTCAAAATACTTAAAATAAAATAGTAGCATTTCACATCTATAACACATGAAACTACAAATCAATGAGAAAAAGTTGAAAAACATATAATAAAATAGTAGAATTGAAAGATTTTCATGGAGCAGCACTCTTTCTCATGTGGTCGGCATTTTAACATTGTAGTTGTAGCAACATTAATCAGTTGTTAAAGAGTGTCACACTGAGTTTTTACAAATTAACTATCACTTTAGATTGTAGTCAATCTTGTTTATACAGAATTAGAGTATTTTCTTGATCTTATAACACAATATAATTTCCTAGAGTGTCATTTATTTAAGGAGAAGTAATTTCAGAGATAATTTGATCGATTTTTGTGCAAGATCAAAATAGGAATACTCTAAACCATATTCCTCTTATTTTTTCTAAACCTGTGCAACACCCAAAAAATCAAAATAAAAGCGTGGGTAGAAGATGTAAATCCACAGGGGGAAGCCATGTCATTTAAATACATGTGGAAATCACACCCAGCCATTATTGTGCCAACACGTATGCTAATTCCTACTAGCATATACTCCCACAAATATTTTTATTATGAACAGAAAAGTGCAGAGAAAAGGCATCATAATACAATAGAAGGGGTGGGGGGGGGATGGACTTCGAAAATTCTCACTACTGTAGACTTTATCAAAGCAAACATGCACAGAAACACAAAAAGTTCCCTCCATCCTGCATGAAACCTTCTAAGGTGCCTCCTACCAAAATGCTTTAAAGAAAGGCGGCCCTGTGTCTGATTTGCTGCTTTGGTTACCTACACACTGCCATGTTAGTTTTGAGGCTTGTCAAGTCTGGGTCACAATGTTTCGGAATAAAAACCAATGACCTTGGTGGCATCTAGTGATAGGTGAAATTTTTTTAGGCTTGTCCAGTATGGGCCACACTGGTTTGGATGCAAAACCAATGACCTTGCTGGCAGGTGAAACTGAGGGTATTGACACTCAGGGGGCTGAAATAATTGATTTTGGCTGTTTTTTAAAGTTCTAATCCTGTTGCATAGGTTCTGCATCTTCACTGGAAGCAAAACTAGTGACCTTGGTGGAAGATGGTGGTAGTTGAAATGTTTTGAGGCTTGCCCAGTTTGAGCTACACTAGGTTGGAAGCAAAAATCAATGATATTGGTGGCAACTAGTGGCAGGTGAAACTTAGGGTCCTACATATTTAAAGGTTTAAGATGCTACATAGGTCCTGCATATTTAATGTTTGAGTGATAAGGGACATGATGGTGTCTGTAATTCCATGTAATGATCGAAAAATTAAAATAGGGTATAGGCTAGATGACTCGGTGTTAAGGATACTCTATATTATTGAAGCAGGGATATGATATGTTTCCCACTCACTCACATTATTGGAAGGTATATGAGCAAAGGAAGAGAATATTATCAAAATCTTGAATTGTGGAAATGTTACATTTTTCCTCCTGTTGTGGAAAATATTCCCAATAAGCCATGTTAAAGTGCTTTATTTGGCTGGTTTGGTTCTCTATTTTGTAAGGACATAAGTCTGTCCTCTATTTTGTAATATTTTTTTCACCATCAAGGATATTGTTTTGATATGTTAGGGTTAGTGGGAACTTTTTGGAACATTTTTAAAATATTTTTTTTAATGTAAAAGATGCACAACATCCAAGAAACGAATGTAGGGTGGTTTCTAGGTTCCAGAAATGCACTCCAGATCGACCAGAAACGAATTTCAAGGATGCATAGAATAAAATACAACTAAAATGAAAAGTGTTCTCTTTTACATCAAATATTTGGAATTAGAACTTCAATTGATCCAAAGTTGAGCTATATAGGTGATGCCTTTGAAGTGGCAAAGACACACCAGATGTTCAAATTCCTAATGAAGGTAATAAATCTACTGTAAATAAATGAAGAAACATACATGTACACACATTTTTGTTGTTGACATGTGAACACTTAAGAAAAATATACACTGCTATTGATTAGTTCATATAAACTCTCATAATTCTGAGTAATCTGACTTAAAATGTGAAACGTTGTTATTACTTTAGAGAAACTTGTTGCTTCACTGTTTTGGAATAAATACCCCTGAGTGTTTGCTGCACAAAGAATTTAGATTTGAGTGGGTGTATCTTATGCACCATTTCATTCATTCTCGGTCTGAATCTATAATTTAGATTTGGGTGGGTGTATCCTATTCACCATTTCAGTCATTCTGGGTCTGAATCTAGTTGCATTATGTGGTATGTGGAGGAAAAAGGTTCCATAATGAGCATTCTTTATGTTCCGAATTTCATGGTAAACCTTGATTTCCCGGTAATTGGGACTTAAAATCGTTGGATGTAGGATAAGGGATGAGGTGCAGCCAAATACCCAAGGTAATGCACCATGGGTGCTGGAGATAGATATATTCCTAAGCACGTCAAGGAAGAGGCCTGGAGATGTTGTTTTACATGGCCTGCTGAAAGCTTGTAATAAGAGCCACATTTACTTTAACGACTTAGCAAATACTATCCAGGTTGAGCTCTGAGATTTAGCTCTTACTAGTCTTAGCACCACAAAGTCAGATGGTAAAGCTATAGGTGCTGGTGTAGCTAATAACAGAAAAGAAGTGTATGATCTCAATTCAAATAATAATAAGTCCAATGGTCTCATCACAACAGAGCAAAATTTTCAATAATCTTCTCTCATGAAGACAAAGGATAAAAGATCCAAAGTAACTTTTGCAAATGTGGAAGAAAAGGAAATTAAGAGCGTCAATGAGAGTTACATTGGTGCTTATAGTCAGTTTGCAATTCATAGGGAAATGCTTAGTGATCGGGTACGGATGGATGCATACAAGGGAGCTATTTTTAACAATACTTCTCTTTTTTAAGTGAGTTGTGGTTATGGATTTTGGATGTGGAACATCAATTTTAAGTTTATTTGCAACTCAGGCAGGAGCTGCAAAAGTAATTGCAGTCGAAGCAAGTGAGAAGATAGCATCTGTATCTTGTTAGGTTGCAAAAGAAAATAAAATTCTCAAAGAAGAAATTGAGAATGCCAAAATTCAGAACTCGCGTGGAGTTATTATTGTATTCCACAGCATGATAGAAGATATTGATAAATGCATGGCAATTCAAGTCAAAGTGTAGATGGGATAGTGAGTGAGTGGATGGGATACTACCTGTTTTATGAATAATTGCTCAAATCGGTTATTTATGTTCGTGATCATTTTTTGAAACCTGGTCGATAAATCCTTCCGGACATAGCTAAGATGTATGTGGCTGGTGTTGGAAAAGGTGGAACTAGTCTATCGTTTTGGGAAATGTATATGGATTCAACATGTCTTGTATTCGTAAGGAAGTGGTTGAAGATGTTGCTCAACAGACAATAGTTGATGTTGTGGATAACAAGGATATAGTGATAGAGACTTTTGTCTTACATAAATTTAATATTATGATGATAAAAGTAATCCCGCTGATTCCCTTAATGAAGGAACATAGTAAAATAATATTACGATTCTGTAACTCTAGAAAATGACAGTGATGTTTTTGGTGTAAATTTGAAATAAAATGTGCAATATTATGACAAGTGGATTTTTAAAGCCTCCTTACCAATTGGTTTTTTGGAACAGGTGCTGCTCTGAAACATGTTCGAATCTAGGCTACCTAGAACTATGCCATTCAAGATTCAACATTAAGATGAAAAGGATCCTACGTCATTAAAATATTGAACAATTGAAGAGAAAATATACGAAACCCTCAAAAAGCCCTAAAATTCAATTGGAATATCTGATTACTTGGAATGCCCTCAAATTCTGTCGAATTTCAGCATTCAAGGTCATGACCACTGCCCTGTTCTTCTACTTCGCGACATCCTCGCATTTCTGGTACCAAAAAAGCCATAGAATTTAGCAACTTTTCCCAACATTTTAAAAATCAAGCCAGGGGAAATGTAGGGCTTACTAACCTTCTTTGCGGCCTCAATGTCAAACTTGACAATAGTATAAATCCTGACGAAGATGTCGTTGTCGGAGATCTGATTCTCCCTCTGTTTTTCAATATCGTGACGTCCACCCACGTGAGAATGTCGATGATTCTCATCTTCATAAATATCAGATATGATGTGCTCGATGCTTGGTATTTCAGATCTGCATTTTCCCTCGTAATTCTAACCGAAGGCTTTATTATTAGAAATCTCTTGCAATCGATATCGTTGGCTGTTATTTTGGATCTTTGTTTTCCCTCGAAATTCCTTCCCGGAGATGGAAAAAACAAATATTCTAACCGAAGGCCTTATTTCAAATCTCTAACAACCGATCTTAACTAGATTGTTTAAACAAATTTGACTAAAAGATTGACTAAACAACTACATGTAGCTGTCACTCTTCAAAATTTTGTGAGTGGCCCAACTTGGAAGTGAAATTGTGCTGGTTGAAATTTCAACTCTTGTAGTAATGGTTTATAGGAATTTGGCATTGTCCATTTTATAAAGTTGCGGTAGTCCAAAGAATTTTTGTGTTCATTTATTTATTCACAATTTTTTTTTAAATGATATAATGCTATTTTAGTGTGTTTTCAAGTAAAATGATTTGATGTCATTTTAGTATGGTTTTTAGTGTTGCTAGAAATGAAGAGAAATTAATGGTGTAGACATTTAACATGTCATTATATTATATTATGATGTGATTAGTGTTAAGTTAATTTATCTTTTATTTATAATTTTTTCTTATTATTTTTTCATTATTGTGGTTGATGTGTGTAACTATAGGCTCATTATCTTCTTTTCAAATGTGAGTGGAATAGCTTATTCTAACTTGTGATGAACGAATGGATTGAATGTCTGACTTATATTTCTTTATGTGAGTATTATCAAATACAACATGTTTAGTGTTCCTCTTGCATGGAAATCCATTCTCCTTTGTGTGGTGGTTAGGTTATTCATTTTCTCAAGATTCGCAAACTACGCTTGAGGGACTCCAAGTGAACACCTCATATGTCTTCTTCAAGGTCCAACATAGGAAATCAAGCAATTGGAAATGTACTCAACATTCCCTTTCCTTTGTAGAGTGGGAAGCCCTTTGTCGTTGCTTTACTTCTCCCTACACTCTTCACTAATTATTATGCTCGATGCTAAGTGTAGACCTTTGCCTTGATATTCACTAAACACAATGCTTCATATTTTCATCAAGCACATTCACCAAGTAAAGTGGCACAATGCTTCATCTTGTCATTAAGCATATTCACCAAGTAAAGCCGCTTTGATCACTAGCTCTACATTTCGGAAAAATTAGACTTCCCTTTAATTCCCTCTGCTTGATAATGCACCTTTATTTTCTTAGTGATATTGTACTTAACTATAATTTTCATGTAATTATGCAATGAAACGCACAATAGGATGAAAGATGTGGTTGAGATACTCCATTACATGCAATATATTTTACACTTATGCAAAGATGAAATAAGCATTGTTGATCCATTTATTGAATCAGATGTTGTGTTAGTGCTTGAGTTTGTCCCCTACATTTAAAGCCCCGATTTCAAGAGGATTCATTGTCCATTGGTCTATTCCTCAATAAAAACACATGAAAAGAAAGAATATTCAATGAACTTTGCCTTTGTTAGCACCAATGGACCCTAAAGTGGTATCAAATTCTTGTGATGTTAAAATCCTTAATGAAAAAGCAAAATGAATTATTTATTGCCCCTGTATATGTGGTGAAATGCCCTAGGTTCAAGTAAATCATAGACAAAGGTGTGAGCCCTGAGAAGTGATAACACATGCTAGATAGTTCCAAGGCATGTTATGAATGCCAATACATGTCAAGTCCTAAGGAATGCTAATATTTTCTAGGTGTTAGGGTGTGGCACCAACGCATGCTAGGGAGTGTCAGGGAAACACAAGAGAGAACCAATTTCAATTTCATGTAAATGAATTAATAAGAGTGTGTGATACGGAGTGTTAGCAAGTTCCAAGTGTGTTAAGGATGGAGTGACAAGGTATGATAGGTAGTTCCAAGGCATGTTAGAGTGCTAGGGAAGCATGCCAATATGTACGAAGTGCCAAGGTGCCCTAATGTGTGTTAATGGGTGTTAGTGAATTCTAAGGAAACTCAGCGGATCACTAGGTCAAAATGCATGGAAATGAATGAATAATAGTGTGTGATAGGGAGTGTTAGTGAGGTCCAGGTGTGCTAAGGAATGAGTGACATGGTATGCTAGGAAATGTTGAGGCGTGCTAGAGTGCTAGGGCAACATGTGACCAAGATGTGCCAAGGTGTGCTAACGGGTGATAAGAAGTTTTAGGGAGTGAAAGCGAAACACAAGTTCATAATAAGACTTGCAGGAGGCAAGCCTATTGTTGTGATAAGGCATGGAAAAAGTAGTTTCAAATAAAGGGAGACTTTGGGTTGGGAACAACATTTTTTTTCCAACGACTTGGTTTGGTTCCCAAGTCGTAGAAAAAGGAAATCTATGAGGGCATGACATCTAGGGATTGCCAAGGTGTTTTGGGGAATGCCAGGAAGTACTAACACATTATATATAGTTTGAAGGCATGTTAAGCATCCCAAGACATTCCAAGTGCTAAGGCATGCCAAGATGTGCCAAGCACCAAGGTGTGGCACCAACGCATTCTAGGGTGTGTTAGGTCCAAGTGTTAGGGAAACATAAGGGAGCACTAGTTTTAAATTCATGGAAATGAATGAATAAGATTCTAACGGGGAGTGTCAACAAGTTCTAGGTGTGTTAGGTGAGGCAGTGCTAGAAAGTGCTAGGGAGTGATAAAGCATGTTAGTTAATGCAAAGGATGCTAACACATGACACATAGTGTCAAGGGAGTGTTAGACTTGTTAGGTGTTATGGCACATCAAGATGTAAACCATGTTGCTTGGTTGTTTTATGACCATGATTGAATGTGAGACTTACCTTCGTAACTTGTTAAGTTGTATGATTTTAGATTCAAAATGAGTAAGCTAACATGAGTTATAGAAATTTCTTAGATGAACAAGGAATAGTCTAGTTGTAGTAATTGTAACTTGGTCAAGTTGTTATAGTCGAGGCAGGATTTGGTTGGATTCCCAAGTTACAAAAAAAGTAAGTGTAGTTGTGAGGGCATGATAGCTAAGGAGTGTCAGAGTGTTCCAAGAAATGAAAATGTGATGCTAAAAAATGCTAGATAGTGTCAATGCATGTCGAGGAGTGTTTGGGAGTGTCAGGGCATCACAAGGGAGAACTAGTTCAAAATGCAAGGAAATGAACGAATAAGAGTGTGTGCTAGGGAGTGTCAGCAAATTCCAGGTGTCCCGAGGATAAAGTGTGTTAGGATCATTTTAGAATAGGAATTGTAGGAGGCAAGACTATAATTAAGATAAGGGTTTGGACAAAAGTAGATTCAGAAAAAGGGATACTTTGGGCTAGGAACAACACTATTTTTTCAATGTCTTGGTTGGGTTCCCAAATCACAAAAAAAGTAAGGCTATCTATAAGGGCATGCCGACTAGAGGTGTGCTAGGGAATTCCAAGAAGTGATAACACATGCTATATAGTTCCAAGGCATATTATGCATGCCAATACATGTCAAGTCCTAAGGAATGCCAATATGTGGCAAGTGTTAGGGTGTGGCACCAATGCATGTTAGGGAATGTCAGGGAAATATAAGAGAGCACCAATTTCAATTGCATGGAAATGAATGAATAAGAGTGTGTGATATAGAGTATTAGCGAGTTCCAAGTGTGTTAAGGAGGGAGTGACAAGGTATGCTAGGTAATTTCAAGGCATGTTAGAGTGCTAGGGAAGCATGCCAAGATGTATGAAGTGCCAAGGTGTCCCAGTGTGTGTTAAGGGGGGTTAGTGAATTCCAAGGAAAAACAGGGGATCACTAGGTCAAAATGCATGGAAATGAGTGAATAATAGTATGTGATAGAGAGTGTTAGTGAGTTCCAAGTGTGCTAAGGAAGGGGTGACATGGTATGTTGGGCAGTGCTAAGGCATGTTAGAGTGTGAGGGCAGCATGCAACCAAGATGTGCTAGGTGCCAAGGTGTGCCAACAAGTGATAAGAAGTTTTAGGGAGTGAAAGGGAAACACAAGGGATAACTAGATCAAATTAATGCATGGAAATGAATGAATAAAAATTTATGATAGGAAGTGTCAGTGAGTTTTGGGTATGCTAAGGAGGGAGTGACAAGGTATGCTAGGCAGTGTTAAGGTCTGCTAGATGTCGGGGAAACATGCCAAGATGTTCTAAGTATCAGGGTTATGAGTTATAAGTGTAGGAGTCAAGAAATTATGGCTTGGGGGTTGAGGGGATAAGGAATTCAGTAGTTGTGGGTTAAGGGCTTATGGGTTGTGATAATGGGGCCCCTAATCCCCTTATCACCATTGTTGGGGGTTACCCTATAAATTTATCTTTTTTCCTTCCCTTTAGGTTCCCTATCCCCTAGGACATTAGGTCCAAAGCCCCCTTCAAAGGATTTAAAAATATCCTCAACCTAGGTTCCCTCAAATTTAAAAGGAATTACTTTAAATAGTCCTTTACGAATCCATACCCAACAATAGAACTTTTAGAATACATTCCAAGTGTTATCATGAAAGAGAAGAACCAAAAGTTTTTGGTTCCAATATTCAGGGTGGAACCATGGGAGGCATAAAAGAGCATGGAACATGTTTATGGTGTTGGATCTCGCCAACATGCAGGGGGTCTCCCAGATATGAAGTACCAATTAGACCTCACACCATTTGGGGTGGAAGCCTCATCCGGAAATGTGACTCAGTTGCCATGTTATTAAAGATTTTCCTTGGATGTAGTTCTTAGTATGTTGAACTATGTTTGGTTGTTCTTAGGTGTTGTAACAATGTATTTATACATCGCCTATATTTTAGAATACAAGTTTTCTAATATACAAAACCCCTCGATTCTCCAACATGGTATTAAAACTAATGGTTTGAGATATACCATGTTGCCTACAAGTCTTATGCAAGCTGTAGATGCTCTTAAAAAGTCAGATATGTTTAGTGGATTGGTTTGAGGTTTCTAATTGCAAAATAAATCTAGGATCAAATCAGTGGGTCAACATTATGAGTTTCAAGCTAGATCTTATAAATTTTAATGGACACAATTATGGAATTTGGGCACAATATATGGGAAAAGTTTTTAAAAGTGAAGATTTATAGGACTTCACGAAAATGGTGCTTCTTATCCAAGGGATAACTAATAAAAAAATTTCATCAACATGAAGAAGGATGAGGCACTAGGAGTCATAATGTTGAAGAATGTAACTAGGTTTGGTCTTCATTATTAATGTTTTTTTCAAAAGAAATTATTATTATTAAATGACTTATTAAAGCATGATTTTCATGCTTGGGTCATATTTAGATTAAGGTCCAAATTTTGGACTTCTAGGTTAGTTGTTACAGATTTAAATTAATACAATTTTTGGGCCTTTAAATCATGTAACATTAGGTTGTCAAAAGCCCCCTCCATCAAGTCATCTTCTTCAAGTTCATCATCCTCGAAATCTACTTCAAAGACAACCCTCAAGTCAAGTGATACAATTCATCAAAGTTTCCTCCTTAAGTCGGCCTCAATCAGTCTTCAAGTGAGCTCAAATCAAGTCACAACACTTCACACTATCATGTTTTCTCAATAACTATGGGAAACAATTATATATATAGGGGTATATTTTCGCATTTCTACCAAAAAAATTTGGACATCTCTGAAGTTTCAAACCACAGATATAGTTTGGATCATGATCATAGGTTCAGTGTTAGGGGATAAGGTCTCGAACCTAATACAGAAATCAGGCAACCATCTATGCTATGATTCAGGTAGCTTCCATGCTATGATGTTACAGCAAAAGATGAATGCCTCAGTGTCAACAAATATCTACAACAGAATCAGTGCTATTATATTATACTCAATGCTATGAATATGCTCGGTGATCTCAATTATGATGTTCAATGTTATGATGATGCTTGATGTTCTCAGTAATGATGCTCGGTGCTATGATGCTATATCAAACTTATTAAAGTTAATGAGGATGGAGTTTAGGTACAAGCAAAGGAGATCTTGGTGTGATGGAGATCTCAGTGCTAACACAGTGAAGGGATGAATTGATGGAGGAATTCTATAGTCTAAAGGTCTTGGTCGTCTCATCTTCAGTCTACTGAAGGACGAATTTTGACCAGGTTTTCCCTAAAGAGTGGGGTTTTTCCTTGGCATGTGTCTAAATCTTGTGTATTCTTATATTTTTTCATTGGCATTACGCTTGATGATAAGAAAAGATAAATTTAAAGAACAAATAATAATAACAAAACATCACAAGATAATATGATAAGAGAAATTGTTTAACTACCATCTCCTTAATTTCTCTAGCACATAACAACCTCCATCTCAAGGTGGATTCAATGTCATATAATCCATATAAACTACTCATATCATCAATACTCTTTAGTATATCAAAGAGCTAGAAATTGATGCTTTTTTTCCCCTAACACCTTACAAACCCTATACTCTCCTTTCAAACGTTAGCCTTTATAAGAAAAGAAAAAAAATTCCTACATAATTTACAATGTCATGAATTTGAGGATTCCACCAATTTAGTGACACTTCAAACAAATTTTTAGAAAAAGGATATGCCCAGCTTAAAAGACTCCATGTGTGGCATTGATCACCATGGTTTCACTCTCGAGTAAATATTTTTTGGTGGAATCACTAATATAATTTATTTTCATCCCTCTCTACAGATTTATCTCAAGGCATTGATTATGTTGGGATATAGCTTACACAATATTTCTAGTGGCCCTTTGGTTCTATGAAACACACCTAAAACATGTCATCCATAGAGGACACAAAGTAAATGGTTCAGTCCCTCTCATAGTACATTAACACTCTCATCCAGTCACTTAGCACACCATAGACCAACATGCCTTCCCTCATTGTGAAAGTTGGCCTTTATTTTGAGAAGATTAAGAGTTGGAGGGTTAGCATGACGAGGGTGTCATTTTCTCAAGATGATTATCTCATAAGGATAATAACTTTAATGAGAAAGACAATCACAATATTTACCACTCACTTCTTACCATTCCCACACCATTGAAAAAACCATAAAAATGTCATTCTTAAAATCTCTTGTATAGTTTCCTAATGTCATTCAAATAGAATCTCGCAAATACTTATGTCAGTATTGGTGCGGTCATTTTTCTATTCTCTTAATGGAACTCTTTCTAGACATGCACCCCATCAAGCATAGATAATCAAATCAAAATGAATGGAAATGAATGAAGAAGAGGGTGTGTGGGGAGTGCCAATGAGTGTAAGGCATGCTAAGGGGGGAGTAACAAGGCATGTTAGGGAATTATAGGGCATGTCAAGAAATGTCAGGGTGTGCTAACATGTGCCAGATTATGCTAAGGAATGCCAATGCATGCCAGGAATTCCAAGACATGTCATGTGTTAAGGCATGAAAATATGTGTCAGGTGTTAGGGTATGTGAACACGTTTCAAGGTGTGTCAGTTGAAAAAAGGGAACACCAAGTTAAAATGAAAATAAATGAACACATATGAGGGTTAATAATTCATAACCTTACATTTTAAATAGGGCTGGCATGCTAGGCATACCAACACTAGTGCCAATACATTCCAAGGGCCAAGTGCTAGCATGTCTTAAGTGCCAAATCATCCTCTATTACTTCTCTCTTAATTGTGAATAATTGATCTCAAATAAATTTGATCTTAAACCGTGCCAAGGCATTCCAGGGCATCCAAGCACATGCTAAGAATTTTCAAGTGCCTATATACTTCTATTCTAATTACTTTAGAACAAACCATATCCACTCATAGAAAAAAAGACAACTCTTTCCTCCATAAGAGACTCGGCCTAGCTCATATGGATCCATAGATTCTAGTCATTTCTTTGACTGAATCTTGACGTGAACTTAGATGTCTATGACCCTCAAACTACGGTTACCTCAGTCAATATTACACCTCTAACTATTTCTGTTCTAGCCATAAATTTTAGTGCAGACCCTCCTCCATTTGTGTTGGTCTTTATCACAGACCTTGCAACCTAGTAACCACCACAAGGTAGGGTCTCAACCCTCTCTACTATTTCAAATTTTGACGCAGAATTCACACAGAAACACCACTAAAATCACATGCCCAAATTCTCATGAGTCACCTCTCTTGAGCTTTATCTGCCCTAAGAGAACCAACAATATAGCATCCTACTTCCTATCTCGAACCCATTAAGGTATGTGACATTCTTGTGAACCCTCGCATGATGATCTTACTCTTGGTGGATGATCATGGCCTCCCTTTAGCAATGCTTACTTAGCCCTCTAACTTGACCTACTTTAGGACTACATCTCTCCTAGCCTCCTTGTTAAAATTATATCCTTCTCACTTGATGTTCTTTGTTGGGTAACTAGCTCCAAAAATAGAAGAAAAGAGATATCAACGCCTTATAAATAAGCCACTTCGAGGGGGAAACCTCCAATACATTACATAAATGAACAATTCTTGGATGATACAAATGAACAAAACCTCCTTCTATATATAGGAGTCCATGGGGCCACAATATAATCCTAGTGGGGCCACAATGTAATCCTAGCCGACCTAACAATAATAATGTAAGGGCACAATAATAACGATATGGGGGTTACAGGGGTACAATAATAACAATAAGGGGGGCTACACTAACATAATAAGGGGCTACACTATTAATATAGGGACTTAACATGCCCCTCTCCTTCAAACAAGTGTTGTCCTCAGCGCTTGATTATTTCTTGATGCTTCTGTATAAAATTCTCATCCTCCCATGTGAAATATTCTACAGGAAAGTTCTTCCACTTGTTGAGATACTTTGAAATTGATCGTACTTGTTGAGTTCTTGTTTCTATGACTGCTTCATAACTTCTTTCGATGTGATGTTGATCTTCCTGTTGTTTCATTAGATTCTGCACCAAAGTTGGGTTATCCTTTGAGAGTTGGAGAACTTGTTGTTGATGCTCGATGTTATCTTCCACTAATTTATCATCCATATTAGCTATTATTTTATCCTTAAAACCATCCAACTTAGCCTCCATTTCTTCTTTTAAACCATCTATGTCAGCTTCGGTTGCTCTTCGTAAGATCGAAATTTGTTGCACTTGGTACCGTAATTTTGATATCTCATACTGCAATTCTTCCACTTCATGCATCATAGTATAGATTTCTGAGGGCTTAATGAGTGTTGAATTATTTTTAGGAGGAATTTTAGAATGCAATACTGAAATATATGCTCAATAGGCCCTTGGAATCACTTCAAACTGATTTTTCAAACAAGATTTATGCAATTCGGGATTAACAATACACACCTTTTACTTGCTTTTGAGGAGCTCGATATTGGAATTGGATTATATCTGTGATTGTGACTCTTAAATATCTAAAATTCAGAAATGAAATAGCCCTCTGAATTCTCTTTTGAATGCCACAGGTCTGACCTGATTTGGATTCTCCAAGACAAAGTTGTGTCCAATCTCCCACAATGACCTAATTATGGACTGGTTCAGTAGAGCAAACTTGTACGACTTGCCACGTGTCACTGTTTTTTCCTTTGTCTCTAAAATTGATATTCAAGAAACTATATTCTGTGTACTTGTGACCACTTTTTACAGCACTCCAATCTGATGCCCATAGAGAGAGTTATTGAACGTTTCCCACGATCACCTCTTTGGGATGAAATTCAGGAGCCTGAAAAATCACTACCTTCCACAGATCATATCTGCAACAATGTTACGAACCGAGATCTGAAATTTTTTGACACCTTTCCTCAGGATTTCAGCTTCGCACCATATAAATTTCAGATTCTGAACCTTCGTAGAAAAAAATTTATAGCGCAAATTCCACGATGACCTGTTTAGGAGCCTGAAAAAATACCTAACTTCCACAGATCATATCTCCGCAAATGTTGCAAACCAAGCTCTGAAATTTTCAGAAAATCTTCCTCAGGATTTTGGCTGCGCACCCTAAAAATTTCAGCTTCTGAAACTTTGTAGAAAAAAATATATAGCGCAAATTCCACGATGACCTATTTAGGAGCCTGAAAACAGACCTAACTTCCACAGATGATATCTCCACAAATATTGCGAACCAAGCTCTGAAATTTTTAGGCAATCTTCCTCAGGATTTTGGCTTTGTACCCTAAAAATGTCAGCTTCTGAAACTTCGTATAAAAACATTTATAGCGAAAATGCCACGATGACCTGTTTGGAGCAGCGAAACCCTAGAATCCAAAGCCTCTGATACCAAATGTTGTGTAACCAGCTCCAAAAATAGAAGAAAATAGATATGAACGCCTTAGAAATAAGCCACTTCGAGGGGGCAACCTCCAATACATTACATAAAGAACAATTCTTTGGACAATACAATTCTTTGGATGATACAATTTAAAACCTCCTTTCTAACAGAGTCCATGGGGCCATAATGTAATCTAGTGGGCCACAATGTAATCCTAACCGACCTAACAATAATAATTTAAGGGCACAATAATAACAATATGGGGGTTACAAGGGTACAATAATAACAATAAGTGGGGCTACACTAACATAATAAGGGACTACACTATTAATATAGGGACTTAACATTCTTGCATTCATACTAAGGCCTCCTTAAATATGTTTTCCTAGCTAGGCCTCTTAAGAATGCTCTAGAACTTATGAACTTTATCTACTTAGATGTTAGGAAATATCATTTTTTTGTTTAATTTTCTTTTAGATTTTAAACCTCATCTCGGGTCCAAATCCCCTTCGCTTGGGTTATTTTCCCACAAAACCTTTTGTGGTAAAACTCACACAAAACCGCCTCACTAGGCTTGTGGAGTACCTCCCAACCTACACAATTCAAATACATAGTCTAGTTTTATTAATCGTAATTTTGTCAAGCTCCTATAGTCAAGTGAGGACTTGGTTGGGTTCCCAAGTTGAAAATTACGTAAGGGTAGTTGTGAGGGCATGATAACTAGGAAGGGTTAGGGCATGCCAAGGAATGAAAAGGCATGCTAACACATGCTGGACAATGTCAATGCATGTTGAGGAGTGTTAAGGAGTGTTGAGGCATGACAAGGGAGAACTAGGTCAAAATGCATGGAAATGAACAAATAAGAGTGTGTTCCAGGGAGTGTCAGTGAATTCAAGTGTGCCAAGGATGAAGTATGTTAGAAAAAGTTTATAATAGGATTTGTAAGAGGCTAGCCTATGATTGTGATAAGGGGCTCGACGAAGTATTTTTAAACAAGGGGAGACTTTGTGTTAGGCACAAAACTATTTTTCCTTTATCTATTATTTTTATATGACATGTGGCACACTTTGGCCGAGTGCTCATGTTTTAAACTATTTTAGACAATTCCATATTGTACATTGTTGTGTATTAGTTTTAGGGAACTCGGCTTGTGCTGACCTATATCTTATGTGCCTTGTTTATCTTATGGTTCTTGTAAAATCTTAGTTAATGCTCTAATATTTATATGAACTGGACATACATGTGGAATATTGCCTATGTAAGCTATGTTGCTTAGTTGTTTTATGGCCATGGCTAGATGTGATCCTTGTCTTGGTAAGTTCTTAGGTGGGAAAATTTCAGCTTGGACATGACTGGCCTAAGATGATGTATAGGAAGTTCTTATGTGAACAAGGCACAATCTACTTGTAGTAGGTGCAATTGATCAAGTTGTTACGACTGAAGCAGACCAATGTCACATGAATTGGAGTAGCTAAGGACTTGATTGGTTTCCCAAGTCGTGAAAAAATGTAAGGCTATTTGTGAGGGCATGAGTGCCAAGGCATGCTAGGGAATGCTAGCACGTGCCAGATAGTTTGAAGGCATGTCAAAAATGCTAAGATGAGTCAAGTGCTAAGGCATGCCAAGATCTGCAATGGTGTGACAATACATGTCTGGGACTATCAAGGCAACAAAAAGGTGGAACAAGTTAAAATACAAGGAAATGAACACATCATAGGGTTAATAAGTCATCAATTTACATTTTCCAATAGGGGCATGTTATGCACACCAACACTAGGTGGAAATGAATGTCAAGTGCCAAGTGTTAGTGCATTTGAAGTGCCAAATCATCCTCTGTTACTTCTCTTCTACTTTCCATAACTGAACTCAAATAACTTTAATATTAAACCATGCCAAAGCATACCATAGCATCTTAATGAATGCGAGACGTGATAATGATCATGAGCTCTTTAGGACTACATCTCTTTTCATCCCCTTGATCAAATGAACTCCTTCTCACTTGATGGTATTTCCTTCATCCTAAGGACTCCTTAAATAGTTTTTCCTAGAGCTCTTACGAACCCTCTAGATCAAGTTACAAGTTTTATCAACTTAGACCTTAGGAAACAATAATTTTCCTTTTTAATTTTCTTTTAGATTTTAAACCTTGTCTTGGGTCCAAAATCCCTTTGCTTGGCTTCTATTCCCACAATGACTTTTGTGACCAAGCTCACACAAAGCCATCTCACTAGGCTTGTGGAGTGCGTCCTAAGATACACAATTCAACAACATAGTCTATTTGTAGTAACTATAACTTGGTTAAGCTCTTATAGTCAAGCAAGGGCTTGGTTAGTTTCCCAAGTTCAAAAATAAGTAAGGGTAGTTGTGAGGGCATGATAGCTAGGGAGAGTCAGGGCATGAAAAGGAATGAAAAGGCATGCTAACACATGTCGGACAATGTCATTGCATGCTAAACTAGAGTGTTAGGGAGTGTCGTGGCATATCAAGGGATAACTAGGTCAAAATGCATGGAAAGGAACAAATAAGATTGTGTGTTAGGGAGTGTTAGCGAATTCAAGTGTGCTAAGGATGAAGTGTGTTAGGAAAATTTTATAATAGGATTTACAGGAGGCAAGCCTACGACTGTTATAAGGGGCTCAACATAGCAGTTTTAGAAAAAGGGAGATCACTTTGTGCTAGGCACAACATTATTTTTCCTTTAGCTATTTTTTTATATGATATGTGGCACACTTTGGCTACATGCTCGTGTTTTAAACTATTCTAGATAATTGCATATTATACATTGTTGTGTATAAGTTTTGGGTCACTCAGCTTGTGTCAGCTTATATCTTGTGTGCCTTGTGAATCTTGTGGTTCTTGCAAACTCTCAGTTAATGTTCTATTGTTTATATGAACTGAACATACATGTGAAATATTGTTCATGTAAGCTATGTTGCTTAGTTGTTTTATGGCCATGGCTAGATCATGTGATCCTTGTCTTGGTAAATAGTTAAGTGGGACAAGTTGAGCTTGGAAATGAGTGGCATAAGATGAGTTATAGGCAGTTCTGAGGTGAACAAGGCATAATCTACTTGTAGTAGGTGCAATTGGTCAAGTTGTTGTGGTTAAAGCAGACCAATGTTTTCACATGAACTGTAGTATCCAAGGACTTGATTGGTTTCCCAAGTTGTGAAAAAATGTAAAGGTCAGTTGTGAGGACATGAGTGTCAAGGGGTTCTAGGGAATGCTAAGATGTGCCAGATAGTGCGAAGGAATGTCAAACATGATAAGTTGTGCCAAGTGATAAGACATGCCAAGATGTGCAAGGGTGTGTCAATGTGTGTCAGGGGCTGTTAAGGCAACAAAAGGGAGAAAAAAGTTAAACTACAAGGAAATTAACACATAAGAGGGTTAATAAGTCATCAATTTACCTTTTCTAAGAGGGGCATGCTAGGCACACCAACACTAGGCGCTAGTAGGTGCCAAGTGCAAAGTCTTAGTGCATTCTAAGTGCCAAGTCTTCCTTTGTTGCTTCTCATCTACTTTCCAAAAATTGATCTCAAATGAATTTAATATTAAACCATGCCAAATCATACCAAGGAATCTCGATGTGTTCCATACATGCTAAGACTTTCCAAGTGCTAACACGTGCCAAGAGCCAATATGTGTTAGGGAGTCAGTTATGCATGCAACGAAGTGGAATGGCATGTTGAAGGGTGCTAAGGTGTGCTAGAGAGTGCTAATGCATGTTGAGGAGTGTTAAGGAGTACTACGAAAAAACTATAAGGGAGCACTAGGTAAAAATTCATGGAAGTTAATTAATATGAGGAACATGTGCCAGGGACTAGTGTTAATGAGTGCTAGTTTTTATGCCAAGAAGGGAGTGACAAGGTATGATAAGCATTGGTAAGACATGCAAATAAGTGCCAACGTGTGCTAGGGAGTTCCAAGGTGTGCTAATTATATGTGCCAAATAGTGCCAAGATATGCCAATACATGCCAGGTGCTAAGGATGTGTAGGGTGCCAAGGTATGTCAATAATTGTCAAGAAGTGTGAAGGCAACAAAAGGAAGAACCAAGCTAAAATTTAAGGAAATGAACACATAAGAGGGTCAATAAGTCAAGACTTCATCTTTTTCAAAAGGGGCATGTGTCACACTAATAATAGGTCCCAATACATGCCAAGTGGAATTTTGTGCCAAGTGCTATTGTATGTCAATGCATTCAACCAAGCTGTTCTAGGGCATGCTAGGGAATACATGCATGCCAACACATGCTAGGAGAGTTCCATGTTTTGCTAGCACATGCCACCATGTGCTTAGGCGTCAGTTTCATGACAAGATGTTCTAGGTACAAATATATTCCAAGACATGTGAGGTGCTAAGAAATGTTAGTGTGTGACAAAGCATTAATTTAAGGTGTGCTCGGATTGTTGAGGAGTGGTAGGTATTTCTCATTAATAGAATTTTCAGAGCTTGATTATGTATTAAATAGTATATTTCCTACACACACTAATGGAACTTTATCTAAAGGGAATTTTATAGATAATAAACTTAATAGATATGAATCATGTGTTGACTCATAGGAAAACTCTATTTGACTAGTGATTACTTGAGGGAAATGATACACACTAATTACTTCTTAAAAAAATGGCTAATTCTAACCACTATGGCCTTGGAAATATCATAAAAAATACTCCACAACAATGGTTTTAAATCATTATATTTTGAAAAAAAATATATTAACAGGCATATAGCGTCATCAAAAACTCATTGGAATGATCAATGGTGATGAGCATTTTTTAATCGTCACTAAAAGTAACAAAAACAAAATTGGTGAGGGTCATTAAAATTTCGTCACTATAAGTGTCACCAAAGAGAGAATTAGTGATGGGCCTTTAACGACCCTCACCAAAATTGTCATTGAAAATGGCTTTGGTGACGAACCTTAAAGACCATCACTATATACACTTATAGTGACACTTTTTTAAGGACCGTCACCATATGTGACATTGGTGACGAACCTTAAAGGTTCGTCACAAGCATGAACCTCACCAATGTCATTCTTTCTTGTAGTGCATCATCACTGCATATCACACATCGACGAACTTAAATCTTACCTCTGCACTTATTCGTTAAAACTTGCGATTTTCCACTTGTGATCGGGCCCCACCACATCGCATATCACACTTTAGTGATTATAACTCAAACCTTTTTCACTTGACCTTTAAAACTTACAACGTGCGGTATGCAGACCAGGTCCATGTCATCTGCAACATCATCTTGCCACATCACTTCCATGTCATCTTCCACGTCATCTTTCCACATCACTACCGCGTTATTGCCATGTCAGCTTCCTATGCCATCACATATCGAACTTCGATGAATTTAACATTTACCTCCCATGCATATCCATTTAAAATTATGATTGGAAACTTGCGATTTAATCTATATCGTCTATCTCTCCACTCCAGTTGTATGCTTTGATCCTGACCATCCATTTTTCCCTTTGCACCTCCTCCAAAACTCTTAAGTGTTTAAGGGGAATGTGCCCTTTCTCCACCTTTTGGAAATTAGTTTGTTTTCTCCACGGTGTAACCCTCCTCATCCTATCTGGTGTCCTACCATGCAGGTCCCTCCTGAGTTTGCGAATGAACCTGACTCGACCCTGTTCGGTGTGTAATGCTCTGAACGCGCCCATCGATCAGGATCTTGAACTGTTCTGCACATGAATGAGACCAACGGAATCCACCTTCACTTCTCATCATGTAATGTTAATGTACCTATATATAAATCAAAATTCTTCAACGACACACAAAATTTTACATTTTCTATCATATATGATTTTTTGGTGCTGTGAAAAATATTTCAAAGGTAAATGAAAATGAGTGACAACAAAAGGAATAAATGTTCTCTTTTGCATTGGATGAAAATCAAGATCTTAGGAACAAATTTGTGAAAAACCACTGATTTTTCCAGAAATTTTGAATTCGATGAGGCCCTGGCCTTAGCCTTTGGTTACATCGACCAATGGGAGAAAGCATTAGGATCCAACCTATAGAACGAGATTACTGGGATATCAAGTTTCTATAGGTTTAGAAATGTAATTTGTTGAGAAATATTTTATATGTAAGGGTCGGTGATGTCCAATACTATTATTCATTTTAATTGAATTTCAAATATGTGGAAATTTCAAGTGTCACTATATCACATGAAAATTTCAGTGAAATAGAATGGGGAAGTGTTATACTAATAATCATTAATCATTTTCATTTCATTTTTAAGAAGTGAATTGTATAATATGGAATGTTGGGCACAACAACAACTCATAGCCAATCAACCCATTTTTCCTAAAATTTCAAGTGAAAATGGGATATAATGCTTTACATCATCCCCACCAACCCTCACGTGAATTTTCGAGTGAAGGCATGGGGAATCTCATTCCACTTAAATATCTAAATGTGGAGTCTCATTTCACTATAATTATTTTCAAATGAAGTGGAGTTTGTGTTAACGTCGAACAACACCCTAACCTTGTACAAAATCTCCCTAAAATGGAAAGAGGGCCAACACTAAATATTTATATATGTTTTTAATTTTATTTATTTAGTTTGTGTGATTGTTGTTTTTTTAGTTTGTAATATATTTTATTTAAAAACCAGATTAACTAGTTATTTTTTCAAAAATTGCAAAATATTTCTATTTGATTTTAATTTTAATTTGTAATTGTAGTTTTATAATCTTTATTATTATTATTTTTAATTATTATATGTTTTTTAAGCCCTAAGGGTTAGATTAGTTGGTTTAATTCTCATCACTAAAGCACATTTTCTATTGAGAGATAGTGAGTCCAATTCTTTCAACCCTCTTGCGGTTAGGCTCCATTGTTGAGTTAACAGGAAGTGTTTGGTGGATCTACCTGGTATAATATGTGATCAATATGAATCTACCTAGCATAAACCTAGTATAATATGACATTGATGTGGATCTACCTAGTATATTTGATCAATATGTATGTACCTAGTATAAACTTGTTACAATATGTGACCCTAAACCACATAGAAAAAATATTTATTATGTTTTTTTGTTTAAAAACAATGTTACCGATGAAATAGGTAACCGCAATGTTACCTACTTTTTTTTGGTAGCATAAAAAGCACCCGATTTTGAAAAGTGGTGATGCAGAATCACCATTTTTTTTTTTGGTGCACATTTTTGACACTCTAAAATTTTTATTTATGAAGTATGAATATTTGTTTTAAAATGTTAGTGATTTTCATGCTAATTTTGAAATGTATTGATGCAGCATCAAATTTTTTTTTTTTTTTTTTTAAGTGGTGATTTTCATGCTAATTTTGAAACGTATTGATGCTGCATCAACCTTTTTTTTTTAGAGCAGTGATTTTCATGCTAATTTTGAAACGTATTGATGCTGCATCAACCTTTTTTTTTTAGAGTGGTGATTTTCATGTAGGTATTTTTCATGTTTTTTGAGAGTTTTTGGGCTAGAGTTCCCGTTTTGAGGTCAGGTTACCTATTTCATCGGTAACTATGTTTAAATTGTTCATATATATGAAAACAATATTGTTTTTTTTTTGTAAGTCAGAAATATATATTATACAAGTAAAGTGATGTTACATACTGCTACAAAACTTCCTCTCCAATAGGTCTACCAACAGAGGAAACTCGACCAATCGATGGGGCTGAAACTATTTTTACTTTCTTGACAAAAGGAGCTATCATAGTTGTCTATTGCTATCCTACCTAGATTGATAAAATTTCCAATACAACCATCTACCTATCTATGTAGATTACTCTGAGGCCAGCTATTCCAGGTTACTATAACTAAACACATAAAAAAGGACAGGATCATCAGATCAACAAACTATATTTCATGCACGATTCATCTTGGTTCCATATTTGGCCGCAAATCCACCCGCTTTAGCTTGAACATTTCATGCCTGTTCAGGATCACCATCACAATTAGGATTTCTTGGCTGCTTTCCATCATTTCTACTATCACTCTCCTTCTTCACTATCTGGTGACATTTGTTTTTGAGCTCCCCATTTGGCCAATGTTGCCATCTCGTGTCAAGACACTGCCTTGGGTGCTCCACCACTTCATTAGCCATTCTTTCCACCATCAAATTTGTTTTCCTTTGATTAATGGTGAATTCCACCCCTCTCGGCATGCTGAGGTGTCTAGAAACCGACAACGTGACATATGATAATATCCAGTGGACAGTTACCTTAGGCAGCTGAGCTCCGTTGTGAATATGTTTTGCAACGTTGATGGCAAGCATCGAATGCCCTTTTATGATGAAGTTTGACATATTTTACCAAAATAGAATAACGATGCCTCTCTCCATTACTAAAAATTCAGCCTCATTATTGGTGGTTTCACCCAACGAATCATAGTACCCGTGAACAATATGCCAATGGTGATCTTAGACGATGCCTCCAAACCCTACCTTACCAGGGTTTCCATCAACCACCCCATCAAAGTTCAGCTTCAAGAAACCCTGACATGGAGGAGCCCACAGAAGCTATTCTACTTGCGACATTCTTGGGTTCAGCCCCCTGTTGCTCAGAATCGAGAGACTCAGTCCGAAGAATTCCAAAATGGCAAGATAGTGGTCTGATGGTCTCTCAGCCTGCATGGATCACACACAGATAAGGAAATTTTCCCTCGTGTGATGAATAATTTGATCCTTGATAGCCTGATTTGGTCATTCTCTATTCTGGAAAATCCAACAATTTCATTCCTTCCAAACATTCCAAACAATATAGCCTAGGAGCAGGTTCCACAATAAAATAACCATCTTGTTTTTGGTGAAATTATCCCTCTAGTTCTCAATCATCCTTCGGATAGAGGTTTTATTTCTATGTGATTGATGAAAGATGGCAACTCCCCAATCCCAGATATCAGGTACAAAAATACAGGTGTTTAACAAATGGTTATTTTATTCCTCCATTTGACAACACAGAACGCACCTTGAAGGTCTTGTGAAACCTATTTTAATGATATTATCCCAGGTCAGAATCCTCCCTTTCATGACGATCCACGTGAAAGTTTTGATTTTCGGCCATAGGTTAGCATCCTAGACCTTTCTCGCCTAGGAAGCCTTCTCCTCGTCCTCCCAGCTCTCCAACAAGGCTCTCGCTTCCCTGAGACTAAAATCTCCTCCATTCCACTGACCCCACCATAACTAGTCTTGATCCCCTAATATCTAAATCTTTATCTTGTCAAGCTCCAGCTGGAGTAGGAACTATTTCTTGATCTCCCCTTCCTTTAGTCTAGGTCTCAAAGATCCATTTTCTATAATTCAGATCTTACGGGATTTCCTTCAAATATTGTTTCACTATAAACTACTCATTGGCTTGAAAACATTTTTGTAGCTCAGAAGACTGAGGATTCTTCAAAAAAGGCTATTGTTGCCAGACGTCCTCCCAGAAGAGGGCAGTTTCCCCATTCTGCATCTCCCATAAATAATGCTTTTGAACAATTTCCCAGTTTTCCCAAGCTAAATTCCAGATCGGCAACCCTCTTATCTCCCCTATCATTCGAACCATATCCCGTCTCTACCAATTGCTAGCATACTTCACCCTCCAGAAATAGGCCCAATGGTATTTTTTATCATTAAGCCACCTTCACCATTGCTTTTCAAAACATGTTCTATTCACAATTTCAGGATCTTGGCCCCCCCCATGCCTTGGCCACAAGAGCCCACTTACGCTTCTCCTTTGTACCCCTCTAGAGAAAATTGCGCTAGATTTCCCTTATCTTCTTGAGGACCCCTTTAGCGGCCAACAGAACCGAGAGCATATAGGTGGTGATAGCCTGAAGGACTACCTTAGTTAGGACAAGATGACCTACCAAGTTCAAAGCTCTATGCGTCCAGTGCTTCACTCTATCTTCCAAGGTTGAAAGCTTTTTTTCCCAGTTCATCCTCTGCCAACGCTTATCTAAGAGGGGGATCCCAAGATACCTTGATGGCAGAGGCTTTCTTTGAAACCCTAAAATGTTGACTAAGTTCTGTTGGATAGAGATGTCGGAATTGAAGAAAAATATCATAGTCTTAGGATGATTGATCTCCATCCCTGAAGTTTGCCCAAAATTTTCCAAGATCGTTGCAATAGCTCTAGCCTCCTTAACTATTGGGTTTCCATGAAGTATTCTGTCATCAATGAAATGATGATGAGTAGTAGCAAGGCCAATATCATGCGGCTGCAATCTGCAGATGATTCCTTGGGCTTGAGTTGTCTTTAAAATTCGACTGAGACCTTCCATCAAAATAAGAAACAAAAAGGGGGTGATTGGATCCCCTTGTTGAATACCCCGGGAAGGATAAAAGGGTTTCGCTAGGGTTCCAATGATCAATAGGGAGAAGATTGGGGATCTCACCATTTCCATAATCCAGTCAATCCAATGAGGACAAAAACAAAAGGCTTTCATTACTGCCACCATGTATTCCAAATTTACTTTATCATAAGCCTTGGAGAGGTCCAGTTGGATAATCATACCAGCTTTCCTTTGGCTTTGGAGGGAGTGAACCATTTCGTGAGCCAAAATGATACTGTCAATAATTTTTCACACATCCACAAACCCTACTTGTCCTTCTGAAATAATTAATGGAAGCATGGTTTTGAGTCTATTAGCCATTAATTTGGAAATGATTTTTTATAGGACATTGCACAAAGCAATAGGGAGAAACATATTCAGCGTATTGGGTTTAGATTCCTTGGGAATAAGGGTTATAATGGTAGAGTTTAAAGATTCAATTTAGTTGAGGCATGATGCTAGTTCTGAACCACTTCCCATACATCTGTCTTCACTATTTCCCGACAAACCTTGAAGAACTCATTTATAAAGCCATATAGACCTAGGGCCTTATCATTTGGCATTTCCCTGACCGCGTCTTCCACTTCTTCAAGAGAGAGTAGACTATCCAACGTTTTGTCGTGTTCCTTAGTAATCAACTTAGGAATATGGGATAAGACTTCTCTAATCTAAGTTATTCTATTCCCTGCAGGCTCTATTGCAATAGAGGAAATAGGGTTTACTCTTGCTTACATCTATATTTCCATTGCTTGTGTAAATATTCCTCCCTATTTTTCAACTCCTTAGTAGACCCTTCAGCAAGAACATTTCTCTGAAGCTCATCCATTTGATCCTCTAGAGATTTCTTTTCTTTAAAAATGTCTCCAAATATTTCCTTGTTCCACCTTTTAATCCTAACTTTGATGTGTCTTAAACAGCTTTGGAGGTGAAACATCATTGATCCCCATCCAGGGAGGGCCTCATTCCACCACTGTTTGATGTTTCCTATGAAATGAGGGTGTTCCATCCAAAATTTCTCGAACCTGGAGGGTATATTTTTCGGAGTGCCAAGGAGGCTAGAATCTAGGATAATAGGCCAGTGGTCTGACACATTAATATGCATGATATTAGCTACAAGTCCATACATTCCATCAAAAGCCTCTTCGATATAAGGAATATGTCCAAACGCACAATAATTTTCATTTCTCACCCCCTCCTATTATTCCACATATAGACCCCATTACATGTTTCCAAGTCAATAAGTCTACCTTCCTCAACAAGGAGTCTAAAGGCTTCGACATCCCTATTGAGTCTTCTCAAACCTCATTTTTTCTCATCGAGCGAGGTGATCATATTGAAGTCCCCCCTGGGATCCATCTATTGTCTAAGTACCTATTCTATATGCTTCTAAGTTTTAGAAGGAGACTATGTTTTCCTTACAAAGGCTACAACCCATATACGTTAGTGCATGAGAAAGTACCATGTTCCCCTACCATGTAATCCCTTATCTGCTAGCTTCCACTGCAACTAAGTGCATCAATATAGGCTTCTAGAAGGTGGAAAGGCCTCCTTAGTTATTATTATTTAAGACATCTATAGTCTCCCATTGCCTTCCTATTTTCCTTTTAACTTCCTTTAATTTTTCTTGGCTGCATTTCATCTCCTAGATGAAGATAATGTTTTGGTGTTCCATTCTGATCTTCTTCTTGAGGACCCTTTGTTTATTGAGCCTATTAAGACCTCAAGCATCCCAGGATATAGTAATCATTAAAAAAATAGTTTAAAGAGATCGAAAGAGGACATCTAGTGTTTTCATCTTGCTTGAGTTAAGTAAGATTTGGTCCAACTCATGGAGAGCTTCATTATTTGTCTTTTGTCGCCTCTTCTTCATGAAATTTTTTTCTTTCTTAGTGGATTGCAAACACAAAAGCTTGAACTCCAAGTCCTTATATTTTAAATGGGACCTTTTAACTCATTTTTTTTTATCTTCTTCTTGGGCAAGATAGAGGAAGCTGATCCGTTAAATTTGTTCAAGAATTTTTTCTAGGGCTACTTACTTCCACTGCTCAACCATGCTCAGGAAATCCATCCCTTCTCTTTCCAGGATCTGTCATAGTTCCAAATATTCCATGCATGCCTCACTCATGGTCACCTCTCTATCTCATTCTTGCTCAGTACCGGTCCCCAAAGGTTTTGTTACCTGGTCTTCCTTTGCTTCGGTTTTGTCCTCCAGCTAAGATTTCTCTTGCTCACTTTGATGTGTTTGTTGATTCTCATTAGTGTTCTCCTGGTGATGGTTATCCATCAGCACGTTAAAATAATTCTAAGTGTCAATGCCCACCTTAGTTGTTTGTTGTTGGTTTCGGTGGCTCACCCTACTCCTAGGGTTAGGGAACACAAAACCTTCCTTATCCTTCCCATTACCCTCCTTAACCAGTTCTTCCACCTTATTCAGAGGGTACTCTATAACAATATGGTCGTCGACATCGAATTTCCAGCACCTGAATGGAATTTTCTCATAATCTATATGTTCCATAATTTTATCGTCTTGATACACAAACCACACCCCTTCAGGTAAGGCTCGTGAAACATCCATTACAATGCAGATATTTGCATACAAGGTATACCTTTTCTACAACGCTGTCTCCGACATATTCATAAAATTTCCCAATGCATTGCCAATCTTCTCCAGAGCTTGAGGTCTATAGTAATCTAGGGTTAAAGAGAAGAGACGAATCGAGACAGGGACATGAGTAAATGTCTCATTTTCCAGGGCAAAGTTATAAATCCATGGCCGCATGTATATTCATGATGAAGCATAGAAGTATGGACCGCCATCAAATAACTGATCTCTATCTTCCATATTCGTAAACACCACTGTGAATAAGCCTTTCGCTCCGAGATGCAGTTGGATATCCCATTTAGGTTTCCATTGTTGCCTCACCCAAATTACGAAGGATTTCTCCATCGTTCAAAATCCCATGAACTTACATATTATTACATATGTTGACATTTCATCCCTATGGAACTACATTTCTGGGCCATCAAAAATAAGCCTAGGGTTATTTTTGCCTTAGGTTTACACGACCCATTCTCCGTGGTAGCCATTTTGGTGTTCACTCCCTCTGTTTGCAGTGACGATTGGTTAGGGTTTTTCATATCTTGGGTACGCCCATGTCCTTCCATCTGCTGATCACCTTCCTTGACATTTTTTCCTTGGGTGAAATCTTCTTTTGATAGACAGATAGTGTTGCACTCCTTTTGTCCATTTTCAGAGCAGAAATTGTTTTCCTCCCGTCTCTATGCTATAGACTCTGAACCCGTAATGATAACCCCATCATTGAGGCCCTTCCCTCTCTCCATGACCATGCTGCGGTAGTATGGTGCCTCCAAGCCCCCACCTCCCCTCATCTTAGGAGCCAGTGTCTACCCACGTCTTAGCACCACAGCCCCTTGGGCTCTCCGAGCTTCCAAATCCGATCTCCTCTGTGCCCCAACTACTACCCTTGTATAACTGAAAAAGAATAATGGTGTTATTTATATATGTTATTTATTAATTTATTTTATACTTTTATTTGTAATAATGCATATTCATTTCAGAATTAAGTTATGATAGGTTTTCCCATTGTTGAAAAAATAATGTTGGCCTTTTTAGACCATGGCTTTAAAAACATTGCAATTTTAATCCTATAAAAAATTAAACATGTTATTTGTATCATTATGTTATTATTTGAATGATAATTTTGAGGTTTTGTTTCATGACATTAATATTTTTCAATGGCACCGATTCAATAAAACTATAATGTCAACTTAGCGAAAATTACAGTGTTGTCACTACCATTAATGTCCATTTTGGAGATCAATTTAAATTTCTTTATTCATAATTGTTGTCGGTTCACAAAGGTGGCTTATTATAGGAAACCTCTAAGCTCCTCATTAATTTATCAACCCATGGTAAGTCTTATTATTTCAAGAGTGTAAACATAGTATATGTAAGTGAGATCGAATGATAGTTACTCTATATTGCTTATGAAAAGGATTATCTGATTCTTGAAGTTCAGTCAACTCAAAGAGAAGTGAAATGGTATAATACAACTAAATACTCTGTCTAGCTCAGAAGGAGAGAAACCTGTGATTGAAAAACATAATGATGAATTGAAAAACAACCTGAATGAATTGAACAACAATCTGAATGAATTGAATCAACAATTACGTATATAATTTTGCAATGGAATTCTCTTTGCAAACTAACTAATTGACATCTTTCTATAATTAATAAAAAAGTGGACACCTTATTGTACTGAGAGAGTGATCTAATTCTTAGAAATAGATAAAATTCAACAATAATTACTCTAAGATTCATAAAGCGACTATAAAGGCATTGGGAGAAAATGAAAACATTTAACAACAATAAAGAATTAATATAAACTAGAAAGCACGAATGCTAAACTATTGTGATGAAAGAGAAAATATAATCTCATGCATTTCTATTTTATCCAGCGGAAAGGTAATTCACAAACTAAATCAGATAACTAGACATCAATTCTGTAACTAATGCACAACACGAAAATTAGCGAGGAAACTCCCAAGGGTTGGGCCCAAACCACTAGAAGTTCTAATGCAATGAAAAACTCAAAAGATGATTTTTCAAAACATCAAAACTCTTTATTACATTGAAGGATGATACAGGGATACAACTGAATAGTTCTGTCCCGGTACGTTGATTAAAGAAGGAAATCCCTATTCAACTCCCCTATCTAGTTTTTCCTTGGTCCTTTTAAAGGTGTTTTCACATAGTGGGATGGTATTTTCCAAACGAAAGCCTGCAGCTCGTGGCTATCATTTGGGTTCTAAGGCTTGGATCTCTCTTTCTGCCTTCTATCAGTTTTTAGGAGTTACTGAGATTCCGTGAATCTCTATCTGTCAGTCGTCCTTCATTTAACGGTGGTTCAGTTGCTCTACTTTCCTGTACACAGAGATACAATAAGTCAAATTTCCGTTATAAAATGTTCCTTTTGTATTTAGCCCAATTGTCTCGATTTTCATAAATCTTATTTTTCTTTATTGTTAAGATGAGGAAAAATTCCTAAAAATTTATCACAATTCGAAGTAATCATAGGGTGAAAACATACCTTAATTCTGGCCCAACAACTGTATTGGTTTTTAAGATCTTGATTTTAAAAAACAGTAATTCTAACTCTAAAAAATATAAAGGCAATGCTGTGAGGAACATCTTCTGATTTATGGTCAATTTTAAAAAGTTTGTTTGCAATTACAAGGATTTGAAGCCATCGTGGAAAATTATTGGTATAGTTTCCTTAAGAAGTGGTACTACCAACAACAATATTTTTTTAATCAGAGGTTTATTTTGGTGTTTCTAACAGAAAAAGAGGTTTTAGAGCTACATTTATTGTTTTGATATCATATTAATCACTAAATTGGTAACTATGTTAAATGTAACAATATCTAATCCCATTAAGGATTTTTTGAGGGTATTGAGTGTATAGACCCAACCTCCAAGATAAATTTATTGGAATGGGATTATTAACATGTTTCTTATTTCAAACACCTTAAATTTCTAATATCACCATCATATTTTTCTCATCAAGAGCTTTGCGATCATATTTTACTATTGCTAGAACGTATTTCATGAACTGCAAAGTGATCAGAGTTATATTGTAGTGTCACTTTAGGCTTAGGATGACATTGTATAGTTTCTATAATGGAGTGGGAAGAACTGAAGATCCCATGGAAATGCAGCTCTACATTTCCATTGGATCTTCTATGGGTTCCCTCTCCATTGGAGACTAGACTTGAAACAATACAGTAGAATTAAAATGAAAATCAACCTACATGGTCGTTACAACAATTCAATACTACCACCAAGAGTGTCAAGATCAATCATAACCTAGTTATGGATTTGTGAAGAACTTAATTATGTAAATTTGAATTCGAACCAAATATATTTAATTATTTTAAGTATAAACACAAAACTTACGAGTGTCGTTAGTTTATGGTTAGGGAAGGTATCCAAAACCTCAGGATAACAAGGATCGTAAAGGTATTGAAAGTGATGAGGTTTGTGTTACACTTCATATATAATACATTAAATATCAGACGAGGACTAAAGTTGTACACAAAACCTGTGATAACTACCACGTCCCTAAGAGTTCGCCTTATTGCATCCATATCCCAAGTGAAAAAATAATGAAAGAATAGATGGTATTGGTAAAAGCAATATGATATGACAACCGACATTACTATGCAGAAAGCTTGCGATTTGGATGAATATTAATTTTCTTCTCATTGATGGAAGTGCCTAGAAGTATTGTGATATTGGACATGATTCTAGGGTTATCAAAATTGAAATGGTGACAAGGTCACATAAATTTATTTTATTTATAGTCAGTACGAATATTCACCTAGTAGAGATTTCACAAAATTTTATGCTTGTGGTCTACGAACTGTAAAATTAAGTTTAGTTTATTGATTCATTGTAAATCATTTAAGTAGGTCAATTTTATTGTTAATTTGATGTTTTATGGAAATTATTTTAAATCTAGCTGAAAGTTCATGTTGGATTTATCTCATTTATTAGTTTTATAGTTTTCCATTTACTTTTTATCAAGCATGTTAAGATGAATACACTACAATTTTATTAACACTATAATGTGGTTTATATATCTGAAAGAATATAATTATAGCTAATAAAATATTATTACTAATAATTAATTAATATTGTTGTTATGATTATTAATAATAATTTATATTACTATTTAATATATTAATTTTAGTGTTGTAAATATTAATGAATATTAATCAAACAATTAATATAATATAAATATTAGTTAATCTATTAATTTTAGTAATAAACAACAGACTTATATTGCAAGAGTTATAAGAGTTATATTGTAGCTTCATTGACTGATGACGGATGTTGTACATATTTTAGCGTATATATTGTAGCATCACTTTAGGCTTGGGATTCTGTTCTATTTTATTTCAAATTATTTAACTAAAGAGACTCAAAACCTTCACTCAACACAGGTACATAACCTAGAATTCTTATGAAATTAAAACTCTGGCTAAACGGTTCCAAACGAAATTATCACTTGTACTCATTAAATAAAGACTTTCTCTCGGTAAATGAGAATTATCACCCATGCTTCTTAAAATGCTTCCAAACTAAGGGTTGTCTCGAGTAAATTTCTCACTCGACCAGAGTAATGCTAACCCATGCTTATTAAAATGTTTCCAACATAGTGCTCTCTTACCGAGGATTCTCACTCGAATCGAGTAATGCTCACCCATGCTTCTTAAAATGGTTCCAAATTGAGTGCTCTCTCTAGTAATGTTCCAAACTGAATGCCTAGTTGAAACATGCTCAGTACAGAATGGTGCGACTACAGTAATGATCTCCAAGCTAAACATATTTATTCATGAACGACATAGTTATATTGGGACACTTTTAGCTTCACCTTAAGCTTAGGATGATGATAGTGCTCAACTGATACAATGGAGTGGAAAGCCTTAAAGATCTAAGAAATAGGAAAACTAAGAACCGATCTAAGAAATGAAATCTTAACTTAATTATCAAAGCATATAATGAGAATTCTATTTGGAAAAGATGAACAATTGATTTTAAAAGAAGTAGAAAAGAAACTTCAATATTTCTCTATTTTTGGAGATTTTAGATGAATGAAATCTAAAAGCAAGAAATTAACTGAATCTAGTAAAATTTTAATGGTTGAAAGATAAACTTAAGAAGGAAGAAAAGGAAATCCTTAATATTAATCTAAAAATAAAATTAATCTATAAATTACTCTAAAGAAAATATTCTAGTGACTGGAAAATGAATGTTACAAGAAGGAAGAAAAGGAAATGTGAATTGAAGAAAGAATATTGATCTAAAATAAATCTATGTTGGATCAAAAGAAATCATCTTGATTGATTAACTTGAACTATGTTAGATTATTCTATGTTGGAAATTATCTCTAAAACATCTATCTAATTTACTTCTAGATCTATTTGATGAAAGAATGAAAAGATCTATTTAAATTGTCACTAAATCTAAACAAAATATTAATTCAAACCATAACTAAATATTATCAAAATATGTATCAAAAAATCCAATTAAATGAAAACTATCCGAATTAATTCTATGTAAAAGAAAGAATCAAACTAACTCTAATTCTATTTGAAACTAAAACAAAGAATTATATTCTAAATTATATGAAATGGAACTATTAAAACTATCAATATCAAATATAAATAACTATGCTGTGAAAAGACAAAAGGATGATCGAAATATAGAAAGAAAACAGAGTATTCTTCCTACTATGCAAAGGTAAAATGCTTGACTGATCTGAAATATATGATTACTATGTTGGAAAAATGCAAAGTAGAGATTCATTCCATATGTCAAAAATATTATAACATCAATATAATTTAGGAAATCAAAACACTTAAAGCATTAAAATTATGTGGAATACACAACATTCATCTTATGAAAAATCAACATTTAACTAATGAAAAACTTAGGAACTAATCTATGCATAAATGGAAAATTAAACTAGAAAGCAACATAAATTTATGCTATAAAACCATTTCTGTGTAGGGGCCCACTACAACAGAATGACTTGAAGAGTTATATGAGAATAATTATGCATCAGTGGTATTGAACTTCGCCTTCTCCTTGCATTAATAAAATAGAGTTTCGCTATGTAGCAATATTACAAAAATTGAATTTATCTTCGGTTCAAAACCACCAGGAATTTAGAAAAAAAAAAACACTTGTATGGGATTATCTCGCCTAAATATATTAATGAAACTAAGAAGTATAATTCTAAACAAGATTGTGGTATTCATATATTTCATGATTTTCTACGTGTAGAGAAAATCATGAAGATTCCAACTTCTCGTCTGCTAGTCTCGACTTCTTGTTTGACTAATCCTTTCACCGTGATTTTAGGCATTATTTTTCTTGATATTAGAGAGATGAGTAGGAAAAATTTGATGTATGGATCGTTTTAAAACTACCCATATGCTTCGCTCCTCTCCTTCATCTTTGGAACCTGTCAAACAATGTTGGTAGCTGCAGAAACAAAGATTATCTATGGAATTGCATGAATTATCTAGCTAAATACAAAATTCACTCAAATAATAAGAAAATTAAAATATAAAAGAGAGATCATTTAAATTTATTCCCAGACTGCAAATGTATCAATTAACACTGATTGGTTTTATGAATTATGTAAAAAAGGAAGGAAAATCGGTGAGATAGATGTAAAAAATAAGGATAGTATTCAGGCTCCAAAGGTTGCTAGAAATTTGTTGCCTTGTTAAGCTTCCCACTTGGCCAGGTTTGACCCAAACTTTGACCAGATATAACATGATCGTATGACTCAGATTTGATTTATGTTCAAACCGTTCGAATCAGGGTGATGGGCACTACGATCTAGTCCTAGTTTCACTTTTATCTGATGACTTTGATTTTTGAGCTATTTTCAAGCCCATTTGCATTTATGGATCCTCCCAGATCAAACACAAAGGCAGCTCATCCTCGAGGAAGAAGTGGTATAAAGGGTAGAAAATTATTTTGAGTTGATGGAACCACTCGAATAATAGGGAAGCCTAGGAGATTGAATGGACTACTGCTAATCATAGATGTCTATCTAGAAAAGAAAAGCAAACAAAGTAGATGGTAGCAAGAATGCTAAGTAAAATGTCACTACAATGATGAAAATTAAGCTAGAGAAAATTGACATGTATAAGAGTCATTGCAAGGTATAATGTAGTGATGGAATCATCATAAGACATAGCCAAAAAAATTCAAATATTAGGACATGATGCTCATATTCAAATTCATGGAAGGTCAAAAGGAGGGATTTCATGGTGATAGAAAGATGCGTCATGGACATCAACATAGAAAAGAGGTGTTATACTAGGGTATCAATGTGAAGGAAATATCTACTTCTCATGTTATTATGTGAAAATATAGAGTGATTGATGGAATAACCTAATGGGAGCTAACATAAGGATAAAAAAAATATGGAAATGTGAATTAATGATGCAGTATAAATGGTTGACCTATTTCGAGAGGTTGAATAGATTTAATGAAAAAAATATTTATATTTTTCACATTCCTTAAATGAAGAGGGTTTAGTGGTTAGAGGAGTGAGGATTGTTGTTAAAGAAGAAGTATTTTTTAGGGTGGTGTGTCTTCCTTAGACGGGAGCAAACTAGTTTTATAAGAAATTAGAAATCCCAACAACTACAACTACATTCTTACTACAAAGTCACGAGGAGGTAAGAAATAATGGAAGAGATATTGATAGAACATAACTGTTGAAATTTTCAACAAGAAAAAGTGAAATTGGCATCCATAAACAACATGAAGACACACACACTAGTGTGGGGTCACAGTTCCAATTGATAGTCACACAGTGATGGTTCCAAGTGATAGCCACACAATGATGGGTCCAAGTCATAGTCACACAGTGATGGGTCCAAGTGATAGGTCACATAGTGATGGGTCCTAGTGATACATTAGTGTGTCTAATTTAATTTTCCCTTAATTAAATTGGACAATAAATTGTAATATTATCTCATAATCACTTGTAATAGTTAACTGAGTTTGATAGACTCAGTTAGCTCATGAATTTCGAGTTGAGGGTAGTTGGTGAGGCATGTAGAGTGATTATAGTTTTATTAGAGTTCAAGTTGTATTTAGTTCATTAGTTTAATGCATGAGAAACCAGTTAACTCTATCTAGATGAGTTAAGGTTAGTCTAACTAGTTGTAACTGATTGTAGCACTAGTGAGAGGTCAAGTGAATTAAATCAGTTTTAATTCATATGCAGTGATATGTCGGCGGTTCAAAACCAACTCTTTTTTTATAAAATTTTGTGATTGGGGGACAATTACAATGTGTGTGATTCATAAAAGGAAAGAAAACCAAGGGAAAGAAGTCTAAAGGAAAATAGGGAAAAAGAAAATTGTCTAAGATCAGGTGTTTTCACAGTCACGAGCATGGGCACTATGCTTCAAATTTTCCACAGAAGAAGGTAAGAAAGGAGTGTGCAGTTGCAATAGGTGAAGCATTGGCTTCATAGTTCGAGCTTGATTTTACTCACATTGCATGCATGGCCATCACTATAATGGGATTCATGTGTTACTTAGAAAATGATGCCTCATTCCATATGACAGGGAATATAGATCTCTTCAGTGACTTGGAGGAGAAGGACTTCCAGCAGAGCATAGAGTTTGGAGATGACAAGAGGTATAGCGCGACCGACATAGGTACAATTACCTTTCAGAGGGAGAATGGATCCCATCTCATACTAGAAGATTTTTTGTATGTTCAAGGCATAAAGAAGAATCTTTTCTCTATAGCGGTATCGGAAGACTGTGGCTATGAAGTGATGTTTAGAAAACGAAAATATTTCCTTAAACACATAGCCACAGGAGAAATGAAGTAGATTGGTTCTAGAGTCAAGAACCTATATTCTCTTGAGGTTGAGGATGCATGCAAGGCTTTATGGAGCAAATCAGTGGTTAGTGACTTGGTGATTCAGAGGGAGTAATTATCTCTCAACATGTAGCCTAAGAAGCAGTCTCAGAAGATTCTGGAGTAGCCACAATTGGAGAAGTAGAGAGGAGAATGAGTGGAAGAGTCCACTAAAGCGGAGACCTCTAGGAGGAGGAAATTTTGAGCCAGATTGGTAGAGGGAGTACATGCAACTATACCTCTAGGAGTTTGGTGGGGTGATGTGCATAATTATTCCCAAGGATGAATTTGGGCATGACTCATTGAGATGGTGTGTCTCATGGATCAAACCTAGTTACGGGGAGACCACAATATAGCAGTAGCAGGAAGAATCAGTGAGATTGATGTAGTCAGATGTGAGGAGTATAGATATCAAAGTGACATGTGTTAGATATTAGAGCACAGATCATAGCTTGCAGTAGTACAGAATGCATGGATGCATATGTCAGCAGCGCACGGAGTCCAGTAAACATGTGCAGTAGCTAGCAACAGTCAGAAGATTGATGCCATATGCATTATATTGATTTAGTTGTTTGGAGGCTATTCAGTTTCAGATGTGCTTCATGCAAGAGTTGCATGTGTGAACAACACTAGAGAAGTGTTGCATGCAAGAGTTTCATGTGCTAATAACACTAGAGACGTGTTGCATGCAAGAGTTACATGTTTCATGTGCGCATGCAAGAACATTCCAAAGGTACTGGATCGGGACATATTGATTCCTTTCTTGTTGAGAGGGAGTGTTGAAATTTTCAACAACAAACAGTGAAATTGGCATCCAGGAACAACATGATGACATGGACACTAGTATGGGATCATAGGTCCAAGTGATCGTCAGACAGTGATGATTCCAAGTGATATTCACACAGTGATGCGTTGTAGCGATACATTAGTGTCTCTTATTTAATTTTCCCTTAATGAAATTGGACAATAAATAATAATATTATCTCATAATCACTTGTAATAGTTAACTAAGTGTGATAGACTCTGTTAGCTCATAAATTTCAAGTTGAGGGTGGTTGTTGAGGCATGTAGAGTGATTCTAGTTGTATTATATTTCAAGCTGCAGTTAGTGCATTATTTTAATACATGAGAAATCAATTAACTTAATCTAGGTGAGCTTAAGTCAGTCTAACTAGTTGTAACTAATTCTAGGACTAGTGAGAGGTTAAGTGAATTAAATCAGATTTAATTCACATGCATTTATCTGTCAAGTGACTGTTGATTTACTATTAATAGTTGATGCATGTCAGTTCCTATGAAGACCCATTTGAGACAAATGTTAAAGGGAAGTTAACTATCAGTTATATTTTTAGCAAACTATATAGATGCAATTAAAACACCATAAGACGCCCATTATACTCATCATAGTCAAGGAAGGCTAAAATTCCTAAAGAATAGGGATTGCATTCCCCAGGGATTGCATGAGAAAGGCAGGTTGAATATAGAATGAGAATTGGCTAAGTGTTGGTCCAATTTTTCCTAGATCAGTGTGAGACGATCGATAGAGTGCAGGAGACTCTTGTGACAAGATTGCATTGTAATTGTTTCATGATTTCTTGGTGAATATACAATAGAATATAGAGGGGCTTTGAGCAACAAGCTTTCCCATGTAAAATTATATGTTTTGTGTATTGATTTGCTTCTTTCTTTACTTTTTGTGATTAGTGATCGTGTTTATTTTTAAAAATTGATTTCTAAAAGGATTTAGTATCTTTCTTTAGCATATCACATGATCGGATTGAATCCATTTATATAAAAATTATTTGTATAATTTCTACAATAACTTCCTCATCATTGGGAAATGGTAGGTTATTTTATTTATAAATTTACTACATTTGAGGAGCACTTTGGGGTTGTATTTCATTACCACTTTCAAGCGCTAGGTCATTTTCAAAAAATAAAATTAATTAATATGATCTATTGTTTTCTAAAATAATTACAACATATGTATAAAGTTGTAAGTATGGAAAATAATCCTAAATTATGGTTAACTAACCATCTAAAAATCAAATTAATTATAATTGATTTTCTACAATATCAGGGAAGCACATAGAATATATTTATAAAAATACCACATACACCATCCCCTGAGGAGGAAAGGAGAAAAGAATAACAACAAGAGGAAAGCGTTAAAAAAATGTTGGAATAAAGGGTAGTTACACATCCTACCCCTCATTAGATGGGTCTTCAAATTGTTAGAATTTATTGCAGGAATAAATAAATTCTTGATTAAAATAAAATGCTGCCCGACTGTGTAAACTATAAACTTGAGATGGAAATCAGGAAACAAATGCAGGAAGAAGCTAACTAATGAAACCCTGGTAATCATTGGCCAAAGCCCTAGCCAATCATTAGTGACCTTCTAAATCACCTCAGAACCTCCCAACAATGATATTCCGATACTCTTATGACTCATTACATCACAATACCATGGGGTAAAACCATATTACACAATACACATGTATTTAAAACACTACTATTTACTAATTCAACCTTAATCCCCAAGTATGTTGCAAAATTTCCCAAACTTGACTTGGGGATTATTATTAAATCGATAAGCCCTGTAGTGAGACAGCCCCTTCCTCTGATCTCCCCTAATTTTACCCAGGTAATTAATGACAATACATATACTAGTCCCCAACCAATTTAGCAATGATTACCTAAGGGTACGCATGCCATACCAAGTCTTACAACAGTATGACCATTTACATGCAAAACATTAACTCCATTATAATAATTTTTTTTTTCATTGTTGCTATTCTTTGTATGACCATTCTCTACATTCATTCATGATGTCCTCTTCAAAGAGGACATCATATTTGTACATAAATGTCCATATAAAAAGAATCCATCTACCGGATTACATGGGTCACTAGCCTCTGTAACCGCCAGTCCTCTAGTAATTCTCTTCAGATACATGGTTCATCAATTTTTAATTAATCCACCTGCAAATATCCTCTCTCATTTTGACGTTCTTCAAAACATTTGATTGACACATTCTGCCAAACACTTTTCTCTCCTAACGCAGCTAATGGCTTGCTGTTCTAGCACATATTCTCTCCCTCATAAACTCTCAGCCCTTGTGAAAAAACACATAACCACCATATACCCAAGAAACCAATTCGGTTTCTCACATCACCGAGGGTCCCCATTCAACACTCATGCTTCTTAAATCTTGCTACCCTGCACTCATCTCCATCAAGAATAGTAGCATATGCCTCAGAAATGCTAGTGGCTTACTATCACTTGAAGTCTCTATGACTTCATACATCATCCCATTCTCATGAAAGACATGAATTTTCCCTCGGCTCTCGATGCCAAGAAAGTACCACATTTTTCTGACATAATGCACCTCCAATTTGAGCATGACCACTGGCAAATCGTCGCCCACTCGGCTCTTGGAGAGAACATGCACATGCTCCATGCCCAGGGCATGCCAATCAACCCCCACCAGATTTCCAATCACCACATATTTCCCAATGTCGTCGTCACCTTCACATTGTAAGACATTCAGGCACATCATGTCGGATTCCATAGCTGGTGATGTTTGGTATCAATCTAGTCTCCTAAATTGAGTTCATTTAATTGTCAACCGGGGTTGGTAAACGTCGAAGTGAAGTGTACTTGTATGTGCCTAGGTATTTGTTTCCTAATGCGTTGTGTTTAGTGTTTTATGATGTTTTTGGTATTTTGTGATGATTTATGATGTTTTTGGTCTTTTGGTAGTTTTATGTTCACAAGGACAAATGACTAGAAAGCTAATGAAAAGAAGCTATCGGTTAAAAAGCAGTGAAGCCTAATTGGTTGATGAAAAAATGACAAATGAAATTGCAAACACATGAAGCGAGAATCAAATCTAAACTATGAATAAGAAGAAATAAAGCTTGATAATGACTTTTAAACAAATGATTCAAAACATAAACTCAACTTGTCCAATTCTTCCATCAAAGGTATTTTGAAAGAGAGCTTGGGAAATGGTCAGCTAAGTATACAAATTCTCCTAACTAAACAATTAAACAACCAGCTTATAATGATGCAACATTTTATCGATGGTTAAAGATTGGTTGAAGCATATTTGGAGGAAAATGTTGATACCGTCATAAGATCTCTACTCTAAGACTAGTTCCTAACTCTATTATGCAACTTAGTTTGATATCACTACACTTCACTCAAGGGTTATAGATTTTTAGAATAGTCTTTTGAGGAAATGTTTGTGAGATGATAAAGGAAATTGAAAAATTACTTCAGGCCTTGAAATGACACTGTCTTCTGTTCATATGGTTATGAATCAATTATAGATTTGGAACAAGAAGAGGCTTTGTAAATAATGAAGGCTATTTTGTTAAGTTTAACAAGCGAAGTAATCTAATATGCGGTGGATGACAATGAATTGTGGAGTGAAGATGTAATGAATTAAGCTAAAAAGCGGAACTTAAGATGTCACTAGTCTAAAACAGTGATGAACTAATAAGTCATTATCAAACTCAAAACAAAATAACTGAGCATGAGTTAAGTGCAATTAAACTCCGAAGTATCCTAACTAAGCTATCATGCATTATTCTATGGAATTATACAGCCTGTTTGTCCATCATGATTGGTATTTTGGAAGAGTTTCTTAGAACAATCCTGACTATACAATTGAGTGCAAATGCAGACATAAAGTCTGAAAGCAATTAAAAACTAAGATATCATAGCTATCTCCCACCCGTCATTATGATATTTTGGAAAAAGCGTTTAAGAGCAAGAACAACTATGGTACTTAGTGAAAACACACAACTCGAAACATTCATTATCACGGTCATGCCTTGGACATCATAAGGATTTCTTGGAAGAGTTTCTTCTTGTGGAAGAGTGTTTAGAACAAGTGTAATCTGTGATAGTGAACAACGTAAATTACAATTAAATCCTACAACACTATAGCCATTTCCCATTCATTATCATAATATTTTGGAAGAGTTCCTTCTTTTGGAAGAGTTTTTAGAATGAGTATAACTATAGTGGCTAATGAAAACAACTACGAATTCAAACTCAAAACGTAAAGGCAATTAAGATACTTATCTAAATTACGCAAATAAATCACGTGCGAGGCGAGGGGCCCTCTACCACGCAGACGGAATCTAACTCCAAATCAAATCAACGCTTTCAAAGCAACATTGTCTTCTTCATTAAAAGAGAAATAACTTGCAACGAACAATCTGCGTCTTGGAAATGTAGCACAAAATCTAAGCAAAATCTAGAGCAAAATCTAGCCTAGCTCTCGGTTTTCGCAATTGTTTATATAACAAATGTACATAACAAGACTTGGAAACAAATTCCAATATCATTGTCTTTCCTTATTGAAATCATATTAGGACTCTTGAAGTGGCAACGTAAAAAGGAAAAGGACATCTGGACTAAGATAGTCCTATTAGAAAGTACTGTGTTCCTAAATGTGTTCCCACGTATCAAAACCATATCCGAATTCGGTTTTTCCTTCATGGTGAGCAATGAACAATGTAGACATGACGTGGAATATGCCCATTTGTGGCTTTTTACTTGAGAGGCCACCTGGGAACATACCCAAACATGAAGACGAGTTGTAGAATTGCCGGTTAGCTACGAAATGTCCGCATTCTACTGACTAGTTCGGTCAAAATGCATTACAATGACAAAAATCACAAAAACTTAGCAAGTCAGTCATGTTAATCATTCTAAAAGTAATTTTAACTAAATTCATTGATCAATTGGATCCAGGGATAGCAATGGACAAAAGGAAAATGAGGTAAAGTGAGATGAAAGAAAGCACGATCTTGAGGCTCAACATACCCCCACTTCTATGACTTCTTGCATGTCCTCATGCAACTTATTCTTCCATAAACTCACGGGCTTTTGCAAGAACATCTAATCCTCTCCTTCTCCTTTGCACGGAAGCTAAAGATCTTAGGGTTTTTCGATGACAAGTTTGAACCTTAAATTGGTAAGTGCCCTGATTAGCTTCTTGTTCCTCTTTTTTAACTTTTCATTAGCCTTTTCCACTTTGTCGATATGTAGAGATAAGGTTGAGTTCATATCAGTTTTGAGTTTGACTTGTTCTTTCAGAATATCATTCTCATTTTTGATGTGTCTATTAAGTATTTTCAGCTCATACCTATCCCCTCTTAACACATCTATTTCGGACAGTGGAGGACTAGGGGTTCTATCCCTACTCTCTGAAGCTTTCCTTTCCAAAGTTTCCACATAGTCATAAAATTATTGTTGAGCAGGGTCAATCTCAGGGGTTCCTTCATTAAAATCCTCTCCAACATCTTCTTCAATAGATGTTTCCTCATCTTCAATATTTATCACCTGTTTGTTTGATCTCGGTTTTCCTTAGTTTTCCCTTTAGTCTATGGCTTCTTCTTGGCTAGGAAGATCCCTCTCCTCTTTACAGTGGAAGATTTTACGATTACCTTCTCTTTCTTAAGTTGTCTCTTGATTTGATTCAACTTCTTAGAAATTATTTCGTCATTACTTTCTACTGCGAGATTTGTTTTGTCAATTTCAACTTTAGAAGCTCTCCATTTTTCGCTTCTCCTTGTAGGATGTGGTTGAGGTGAGGGCTCTTTTGGCTCTTCAAAATGATTTCTTATCAAGAAATTTTCCCAAGTATCATTTTTTTTGGCTAAATGGTGTTCAATTAAAATCTTAACCAAGCCATGATGGTATAGAGTTATCTCTAAAAATTGGACCCTTCTTTGAACACAAGAAGCCATATTTTTCAACATTTGAAGCAAGAAATAGGGTAGGTTTAACTCCTCCTCCGAAAGTGCATTATCGGTCTAATGTGGTAAAAATAAAATGTGCCATATCTACCCTCACATGTAATAATTTTTTTGAAGAATAAGCAATATATTTCTCCACTTATTTTTCAATGCGAGAACTTGAAATTCCCTTCTTAAACACAATGATATCCATACTTGGTGATTTTAGAATTTGCTTCAGGGATTCATGATGAAATTCTCTTTTTTTGAACCATCTCTCTCCATTTCTAAGCAATCCTGTAGCTTCTTCATATGAAAACCTCATTGACAGTGAATTTAACATCTCCCACTTCAACTTCAACTCCTTGAAATGATCTTTCAAATGTTTTAGTGACTTCTTTGTGGAAGCCATTAAATTTCTCAATAAACTATATCCATCCTACCTCTTGCAACATTTCTTTACATTGGGGGTAGCCTTCCAGGTATTTTTGTACCTACTTTTGGTTTAGTTCTTACAATGAAACCCATAATTCTTTCTTCAATCTTCAAATTAATACTTTTTTTCTACCCACGGGAACAATAAATTCCACCTTTGAGTTCTTGGTGACAATGGCTTCAAACTTTGGACGATATGCCTCTGGTTGATAGTGAAACTTTCGAGTCGATATGCCTGCGGTGATCAGTGACAACAGACTTCAAACTTTGGAGCTGATATGCCTCACGGTTTGTTAGTGAAACTTCGGACTGATATGCCTGCTGGTTGATAGATGAAAATGGCTTCAAATTCTGCAACGATATATCTCTCGTCTCTCGGTGATAAATGGCTTCAAATTCCACCTTTCGCTATACCTCTGTCTCTCGGTGGCAAATGGATTCAAATTCCACCTTTGCTATACCTCTGCGTTTATAGTGATAATGCTCAATCTCTCGCTCATAGTGATAGTGCTTTGATATTCAAAATGATATACCCTTTGCTTTGCTCACGGTAATAAGGATATCTCTATTTTGCGGAATGAAGGGCCGGCTACGGAGATGGAGTGATGGAAGTAGTCACTGAGAATGAGGTAATGGAGTGAGGTGGAGAAAACGAATTAATGAGTGAAAAGATCGACGGAGATTTTTACAACGGAAAATAAAATCATCATTGAATGATTTGGTTGGGTGACGTGAAGAATTCAAACACTTTCGACCTTTTTAGCCACTTAAATGATGTCGGGTATAGAATTTGAAATGGAGATTTTAATCCAAATTTTGTGGAGGGTATATTGGATATGATCAACAAAAATAATCAAAACAAATTTTTGAATGATTCATAACTAAAACTATGCTAAACTTTATGAAATGCCATTATCATCTAAACTTGTTACCTATGCTTTTCATTTGCTTTTTTTGTGGTCTTTGTCTTCTTTGTTCTACTTTGGGAAGAGTCTTCATAATCCTTCTTGAGGCTTATTATTCATGGATATCTTGGATCATCTTGTTGCAATTCAAATGTCTACTAATTGGTGCCTTAGATTTGTAGGCTGCAGAATGATTGTCTGGCTGCGGAAAGTACGATCATGCTGCTTGAATGTCTGTTAAGTCTGCGAGAATGTGCACGTAGAGAATTTTAATCATGGAATGGAGTGGTTTGGGATAGAAATGAAATGTTATATGGCATGAATGAAGATGGATGATGAGTTATGATATGTATGGAAGTGGATGATGAAATGGAATGGATTCGGTTCATGAAATGGAGTGGAAGAACATAAGAATTTCTCGCAATCCATGACATTTGTTATTCATTTGCGAGAAAGACATTAAACTTTGAATTTTGACATGGAAATGAAGTGGATGGAGTATGGAATGAGATGAATGAAATATGGAATGAAGTGGAGTGTGGATGAATGAATGAAATGGAGTATGGATGGATAAGTGAATGGAATGAAATGAAATGAGATGGATCATAAGTACAATGGATCTGAACTTATGATTTTGTAATAAGTTGCTTTCAAAAACAAAATGGAAAGAGTTAGAGTGTCGGAGAGACTACGATTTTCACCCTATCTTTTACGTATAAACATGCCAATCGGTGATTGGTTTTCATGTTTATACCTTTATTGTTTTTCTTTTTTTCTTTTTAAAGAGAATGCTTACGAGAAAATTTAATCAAGTTGATGAAGAAGAGAGATTCTTCTTCATTAACTTCACATCACTTGCTTTCTTGGAACTTCTGACAAATTCTTCTCTTGAGAGTGGTTTGTGATATAAGCTTACGATCTATGACCATTCACAAGAAAAGTGACCTCTTCTTCATCTATAGTTCGATTTTCATTGCCCCATTATAAAAAAATTTCAACAATTTCATATGGCCGAAGCCAATGTGTACGAAATTTACCTGAAAATCCTTGAATTTTGAATCAAACAAGAGAGCCCAGTCACCCTATTTGAATTTCTTCTCTTTGATGTACTTTTCATGCCATCTAGTCCTTTCTTTGTTGGACTAGACTTGTTTTCTGAACTACATCTTGTCGATCTCATCCAATTCATTAATCTACTCAGTCATGCTTTTTTGCCTCCGTTAAATCAAGTCCTAGTTGAATTTCCATTTTTGAAAGTTTGAATGCGGAACTCTATGGGAAACAAAACTTGCTTTCCATAAACAAGTTCATAAGGAGTATGGCATGTTGTGTTTCTCCATGTAGTTCTATAGGCCCACAGCTAAGGCTTTCGGAAGCCTATCTACTGCAATCTCTTATATGTAAATGAACAGTCTTTGTTAGGATTCCTTCAATGACCTTATTAGTAGATTCCACTTGACCATTTGCTTGTGGATGATAAGGAGTAGATTTTCTATGTACTGAGTTTTTGTACCTCTCCATCATTTGCTCCACTAGCCTTGATGTAAATTGAGCTCCTTGATATGTAACAATTTCCCTGTGGGACACCAAAATGAGTAAAAATATCCTCAAAAAGAAAAGTAACTACGGATGCTTCATTAGCAACAAGTAATGGCTTGGCTTCTACCCATTTAGTAACATAATCGGTGCAAACTAATATATACCTCTTTCTATCTTGATGGAGGACTAATAGGTCCTACAAAATCCAAAGCCCATTTTTCAAAAGGTTCAATATGTACTGAGGTTGTAATGGCATCTCACCTGAGGAGAAGGTTTCCCTACCCTTTGGCAAAGCGTAGCACCTTTTGACATACTTGTTTAGCATCTTTAAACAAGGATGGCCAATGACTATCCCTAAATTAAGGATCTTATAGGTTGTCCTCTTATCGCAAAGTGTCCACCACAAGGTTCATCATGACATGCCTTGAGAATCTCGGAGCATCTCATCTTCACGAACACACCTTCTAACGATCAAATATGGACATCTTGTACAACTCATTAGCAACCCATGAATATTTTGCACTATCACAAATGATTTTCTTTTATCCCTTGCATTCATTATTGAAGGAAATTTTCATGAAACTAAATAATTAGCAATATCGACCAAACCATGGAGTTTGGTAGAAATTGGAAAAAGATATTCATCGGGAAATTGATCTTCCAAGCTGGAGTGTCATCTTTGACATTTTGGAGTCTAGATAGGAAATCAGCTATCGTGTTTTGTTTTCCCGGGGCCTATCTAGAATAGTAATGTTGAATTCTTGTAAGAGAAATAACCATCTTATGACTTTGCCATTAGTAATTGCTTTGTTCATTAGAGTATCTAATTGCTGAGAATGATCGGTGTGAACAAAAGTTTCATAGCCTGCTATATAGTGTCTAAATTTGTTTATGGCATTGTACATGGCTAAAAACTCTTTTTCGATTCATGGTATAGTTTAACTCTGCGGGAGTAAAATTTTTATTGGTATAATAGATGGCATAGGGAATCAAAGTCTTTTTTGTCCCAATCTTGCTCCTAAGATTTCGTATCGAAGAGCATCATCGAGATATGAAAAGGTAACTTCGAGTTAGGTCCCCTTAATATAGGTGCTTCGAAATTTTGGTTTTCGGGGTTTCAAAAGCTAAGCAGCAATCGAAGTCCACTTGAATTCACAATCTTTGGTAAGTAATTTGAAGAGTGGCGATGCTATCTTGGTGAAGTTTTTCTATAAATCTACTGATAATACCCTATAAATCCTAGAAAACTTCTAACATTTCTTTGACAACTTGGAATAGATAGGGTTAGAGATGACTTCAACTTTTTGACTCATCAAATCTAATCCCATCCCCACGAAATGTGGTGCCCTAAAACAATACCTTCGGTAAACATCATAAAACATTTTTCATGACTAAGTGAAAGGGTTGCTTCTTGACATATTTTTTAAGACTTTTTCCAAGTTTTCTAAAGCTTCTTCAAATGTGTTTCCATAAGCGTAGAAATCATCCATGTACACACTCTACACAATCATGTATTAGATCCGAAAAAATTCCTAATACGCCCTTTGGATTGTTACGGGTGCATTGCATAGTCCAAATGGAAATACTCGGTAAGCTATAGGTACCCCAAGGACGTAGTAAATGATGGTTTGTCTTGGTCTTCAAGTGTGCTACTTGGATTTGATTGTAACCACTAAACCCATCTAAGAATGAGAAGTACTTTTTGCCGACTAATGTATCTAATACTTGATCTATGAAAGGTAAGGGAAAACGGTCTTTAAGAGTAGCTTTATTTAGTTATCGGTAGTCAACACATACCCTCCATTTTCCATTTTTCTTTGGCACAATTACCAAAGGAGAAACCCATCGAGTATACGAAATAGGATAGATGAAATTAACATTTAACAATTTTTGCAATTCTTCTTTAACAATTTCCCTAAGATTTGGATTCATCTAGTCTTTGAGAGTTTGTCCGATTGGTTTGCAATTTTACTCTATATAGATGTGATGAGTTGCAAGTCTTGGGGCTTATCCCTTTCATATCAGTGTACTCCCATGCATATGCAGAAGAATGTCTCTGTAAAATTTTGACTAGCTCTTCCTGTTGAGATTTTTCTAGTCTATGCAGTTCAAGTTTTGCCCGAAATTTCACTTGGGATTTTCAAATTTAAATCCATAGGAATGAAGAGAAGATTGTTTGATGATTAAAATCCCACATTGGATCCTCTTGTCCATGTTTTTGTTTCGATTTTCGAGTAGATCAAGTTTTATGTTTTCTAGAGTATTCGAAATTTGATCATCTTCACTAATTTCGAAATTGTGAACAAATACTGCTCACTTCTCGTAAATTAGTGAAGATAATCAAATTCTGAATACTCTAGAAAATTTTGAATCCTCTCCAGAACACAAACATGAATCATTTCAAGAGGAATCCAATATTGAGTTTTTGTCATCAAGGCAGATGTCTCTTCATTCTATGGACAAATTTGGCAGCTCTACAAGTGAGATTTTTCCAGGCAAATCCTTGAACATAAACAAGAACCTAGAAAAATCTCAACAAGAAGAGTTAGTCAAAGTATTACAGAGACATTCTTCTGCATATGCATGGGAATACACTGACATGAAAGGGATAAGCCCCAAGACTTACACTCATCACATCTATATAAAGGAAAATTGCAAACCAATCAGACAACCTCAAAGATGGATGAATCCAAATCTTAGGGAAATTGTTAAAGAAGAATTGAAAAAAAATTTAAATGTCAATTTCATCTATCCTATTTCAGATAGTCAGTGGGTTTCTCCTTTGGTAATTGTGCCAAAGAAAAATGGAAAATGGAGGGTATGTGTTGACTACCGATAACTAAATAAAGCTACTCTTAAAGACCGTTTTCCCTTACCTTTCATAGATCAAGTATTAGATACATTAGCTGGCAAAAAGTACTTCTCATTCTTAGATGGGTTTAGTGGTTACAATCAAATCCAAGTAGCACTTGAAGACCAAGACAAAACCACATTTACCTGTCCTTGGGGTACCTATGCTTACCGAGTATTTCCATTTGGATTATGCAATGCACCTGCAACAATCCAAAGGGCAGTATTAGGAATTTTTTCGGATCTAATACATGATTGTGTAGAGGTGTACATGGATGATTTCACAGTTTATGGAAACACATTTGAAGAAGCTTTAGAAAACTTGGAAAAAGTCTTAAAAATATGTCAAGAAGCAACCCTTTCACTTAGTCATGAAAAATGTTTTATGATGTTTACTGAAGGTATTGTTTTAGGGCACCACATTTCAGGGGATGGGATTAGATTTGATGAGTCAAAAGTTGAAGTCATCTCTAACCTATCTATTCCAAGTTGTCAAAGAAATGTTAGAAGTTTTCTAGGATTTACAGGGTATTATCAGAGATTTATAGAAAACTTCACCAAGATAGCATCGCCACTCTTCAAATTACTTACCAAAGATTGTGAATTCAAGTGGACTTCTGATTGCCAGTTAGCTTTTGAAACCCTGAAAACCAAAATTTCTGAAGCACCTATATTAAGGGGACCTAACTGGAAGTTACCTTTTCATATCTCGACAGATGCTTTCGATACAGCTCTAGGAGCAGTATTGGGACAAAAAGATTTGATTCCCTATGCCATCTATTATACCAATAAAAATTTTACTCCTGCAGAGTTAAACTATACTGTAACTGAAAAAGAGTTTTTAGCTGTTGTTAATGCCATAAACAAATTTAGACACTATATAGCAGGCTATGAAACTTTTGTTCACACTGATCATTCTGCAATTAGATACTTAATGAACAAAGCAATTACTAATGGCAAAGTCATAAGATGGTTATTTCTCTTACAAGAATTCAACATTACTATTCTAGATAGGCCTGGAAAACAAAACACAGTAGCTGATTTCCTATCTAGACTCCAAAATGTCAAAGATGACACTCCAGTTGAAGATCAATTTCCTGATGAATATCTTTTTCCAATTTCTACTCAAACTCCATGGTTTGCTGATATTGCTAATTATTTAGTTTCAGGAAAATTTCCTTCAATAATGAATGCAAGGGATAAAAGAAAAATCATTTGTGATAGTGCAAAATATTCATGGGTTGCTAATGAGTTGTACAAGACAGGTCCAGATTTGATCATTAGAAGGTGTGTTCGTGAAGATGAGATGTCTGAGATTCTCAAGGCATGTCATGATGAACCTTGTGGCGGACACTTTGCAGATAAAAGGACAGCCTATAAGATCCTTAATTTAGGATATTATTGGCCATCCTTGTTTAAAGATGCTAAGGAGTATGTCAAAAGGTGTGACAGTTGCCAAAGGGTAAGGAAACCTTCTCCTTCAGGTGAGATGCCATTACAACCTCAGGTACACATTGAACCTTTTGAAAAATGGGCTTTGGATTTTGTAGGACCTATTAGTCCTCCATCAAGACAAAAGAAATATATAATAGTTTGCACTGATTATGTTACTAAGTGGGTAGAAGCTAAACCATTACTTGTTGCTAATGAATCATCTGTAGTTACTTTTCTTTTTGAGGATATTTTTACTCGTTTTGGTGTCCCAAGGGAAATTGTTACATATCAAGGAGCTCAATTTACATCAAGGCTAGTGGAGAAAATGATGGAGAGGTACAAAATCAGGCATAGAAAATCTACTCCTTATCATCCACAAGCAAATGGTCAAGTGGAATCTACTAATAAGGTCATTGAAGGAATCCTAACAAAGACTGCTCATTTACATAGAAGAGATTGGGTAGATAGGCTTCCTGAAGCCTTGTGGGCCTATAGAACTACATGGAGAAACACAACAGGCCATACTCCTTATGAACTTGTTTATGGAAAGCAAGTTTTGTTTCCCATAGAGTTCCAGATTCAAACTTTCAAAATGGAAATTCAGCTAGGACTTGATTTAACGGAGGCAAAAAAGCATAGACTGGAGTAGATTAATGAATTGGATGAGATCAGACAAGATGTAGTTCAGAAAACAAGTCTAGTCCAACAGCAAAGGACTAGATGGCATGAAAAGTACATCAAAGAGAAGAAATTCAAATAGGGTGACTGGGCTCTCTTGTTTGATTCAAAATTCAAGGATTTTCAAGGTAAATTTCAGACACATTGGCTTCGGCCATATGAAATTGTTGAAATTTTTTATAATGGGGCAGTAAAAATCAGAACTATAGATGAAGAAGAGGTCACTTTTCTTGTGAATGGTCATAGACTGAAGCTATATCACAAACCACTCTCAAGAGAAGAATTTGTCAGGAAGTTCCAAGAAAGCAGTGATGTGAAGTTAATGAAGAAGAATCTCTCTTCTTCATCAACTTGATTAAATTTTCTGAAGCATTTCTCTTTTAAAAAAAAAAAAAAAAAAAAAACAATAAAGGTATAAACATGAAAACCAATCACTGATTGGCATGTTTATACAGAAAAGATAGGGTGAAAATCAGAGTCTCTCTGACACTCTAACTTTTCCATTTTGTTTTTGAAAGCAGCTATTACAAAATCATAAGTTCAGATCCATTGTACTTATGATCCATCTCATTTCATTTCATTCCATTCACTTATCCATCCATACTCCATTTCATTCATTCATCCACACTCCACTTCATTCCATATTTCATTCATCTCATTCCATACTCCATCCACTTCATTTCCATGTCAAAATTCAAAGTTTAATGTCTTTCTGCAAATGAATAACAAATGTCATGGATTGCAGGGCAATTCTTATGTTCTTCCACTCCATTTCATAAACTGAATCCATTCCATTTCATCATCCACTTCATACATATCATAACTCATCATCCATCTTCATTCATGCCATATAACATTTCATTTCTATCCCAAACCACTCCATTCCATGATTAAAATTCTCTACAGGTACATTCTGCAGCTTAACAGACATTCAGCAGCTGATCAGACTTTCCGCAGCCAGACAATCATTCTGCAGCTACAAATCCTGAAGGCACCAATTAGTAGACATTTGAATTGCAACAAGATGATCCAGTATATCCATGAATAATAAGCCTCAAGAAGGATTATGAAGACTCTTCCAAAGTAGAACAAAGAAGACAAAGACCACAAAAAAAGCAAATGAAAAGCATAGGTAACAAGTTTAGATGATAATGGCATTTCATAAAGTTTAGCATAGTTTTAGTTATGAATCATTCAAAAAAGTTGTTTTGATTATTTTTGTTGATCATATCCAATATACCCTCCACAAAATTTGGATTAAAATCTCTCATTTCAAATTCTATACCCGACATCATTTAAGTGGCTAAAAAGGCTGAAGTGTTTGAATTCTTCACGTCACCCAACCAAATCATTCAATGATGATTTTATTTTCCGTTGTAAAAATCTCCGTCGTCTTTTCACTCATTAATTCGTTTTCTCCACCTCACTCCATTACCTCATTCTGTGACTACTTCCATCACTCCATTCTGTAGCCGGCCCTTCATTCCGCAAAATAGAGATATCCTTATTACCGTGAGCAAAGCAAAGGGTATATCATTTTGAATATCAAAGCACTATCACTATGAGCAGAGATTGAGCATTATCACTATAAACGCAGAGGTATAGCAGTGTGGAATTTGAATCCATTTGCCACCGAGAGACAGAGGTATAGCAGTGTGGAATTTGAAGCCATTTATCACCGAGAGACAGAGATATATCAGTGTAGAATTTGAAGCCATTTTCACTATCAACCAGAGGCATATCAGTCCGAAGTTTCACTAACAACCAGAGGCATATCAGTCCAAAGTTTGAAGCTGTTGTCACTATCAACCAGAGGCATATCAGTCTGAAGTTTCACTATCAACCAGAGGCATATCAGTCCAAAGTTTGAAGCCATTGTCACCAAGAACTCAAAGGTGGAATTTATTGTTCCCGTGGGTAGAAAAAAAGTATTAATTTGAAGATTGAAGAAAGAATTATGGGTTTCATTGTAAGAACTAAACCAGTAGGTACAAAATACCTGGAAGGCTACCCCCAATGTAAAGAAATTTTGCAAGAGGTAGGATGGATATAGTTTATTGAGAAATTTAATGGCTTCCACAAAGAAGTCACTAAAACATTTGAAAGATCATTTCAAGGAGTTGAAGTTGAAGTGGGAGATGTTAAATTCACTGTCAATGAGGTTTTCATTGAAGAAGCTACAGGATTGCTTAGAAATGGAGAGAGATGGTTCAAAAAAAGAGAATTTCATCATGAATCCTGGAAGCAAATTCTAAAATCACCAAGTATGGATATCATTGTGTTTAAGAAGGGAATTCCAAGTTCTGCATTGAAAAATAAGTGGAGAAATATATTGCTTATTCTTCAAAAAATTATTACATGTGAGGGTAGATATGGCACATTTTATTTTTACCACATTAGACTGATAATGCACTTTCTGGAGGAGGAGTTAAACCTACCCTATTTCTTGCTTCAAATGTTGAAAAATATGGCTTCTTGTGTTCAAAGAAGGGTCCAATTTTTAGAGATAACTCTATACCATCATGGCTTGGTTAAGATTTTAATTGAACACCATTTAGCCAAAAAAAATGATACTTGGGAAAATTTCTTGATAAGAAATCATTTTGAAGAGCCAAAAGAGCCCTCACCTGAACCACATCCTACAAGGAGAAGCAGAAAATGGAGAGCTTCTAAAGTTGAAATTGACAAAACAGTCCAGGAAAGTAATGACGAAATAATTTCTAAGAAGTTGAATCAAATCAAGAGACAACTTAAGAAAGAGAAGGTAATCAGAAAATCTTCCACAGAAAGAGGAGAGGGATCTTCCTAGCCAAGAAGAAGCCATAGACTAAAGGGAAAACTAAGGAAAACTGAGATCAAACAAACAGGGGTGATAAATATAGAAGATGAGGAAACATCTATTGAATAAGATGTTGAAGAGGATTTTAATGAAGGAACCCCTGAGATTGACCCTGCTCAACAATAATTTTATGACTATGTGGAAACTTTGGAAAGGAAAGCTTCAGAGAGTAGGGATAGAACCCCTAGTCCTCCACTGTCCAAAATAGATCTGTTAAGAAGGGATAGGTATGAGCTGGAAATACTTAATAGACACATCAAAAATGACAATGATATTCTGAAAGAACAAGTCAAACTCAAAACTGATATGAACTCAACCTTATCTCTACATATCGACAAAGTGGAAAAGGCTAATTAAAAGTTAAAAAAGAGGAACAAGAAGCTAATCAGGGCACTTACCAATTTAAGGTTCAAACTTGTCATCAGAAAACCCAGAAGATCTTTAGCTTCTAGGCAAAGGAGAAGGAGAGGATTAGATGTTCTTGCAAAATCCTGTGAGTTTATGGAAGAATAAGTTGCATGAGGACATGCAAGAAGTCAGCAGTGGGGGTATGTTGAGCCTCAAGATTGTGCTTTCTTTCATCTCACTTTACCTCATTTTCCTTTTTCCATTGCTATCCCAGACCCAATTGATCAATGAATTTAGTTAAAATTACTTTTAGAATGATTAACATGACTGACTTGCTAAGTTTTGTGATTTTTGTCATTGTAATGCATTTTGACCGGAACTAGCTGTAGAATGCAGACATTCTGTAGCTAACTGGCAATTCTACAACTGTCTTCATGTTTGGGTATGTTCCAGGTGGCCTCTCAAGAAAAGCCGCATATGGGCATATTCCACGTCATGTCTACATTGTTCATTGCTCACCATGAAGGAAAAACCGAATTCTGGATATGGTTTTGATACGTGGGAACACATTTAGGAACACAAACTTCTAATAGGACTATCTTAGTCCAGATGTCCTTTTCCTTTTTACGTTGCCACTTCAAGAGTCCTAATATGATTTCAATAAGGAAAGACAATGATATTGGAATTTTTCCAAGTCTTGTTATGTACATTTGTTATATAAACAATTGCAAAACCGAGAGCTAGGCTAGATTTTGCTCTAGATTTTGCTTAGATTTTGTGCTACATTTCTGAAGACAGAGATTGTTATGTTCAAGTTATTTCTCTTTTAATGAAGAAGACAGTGTTGCTTTGAAAGCGTTGATTTGATTTGGAGTTAGATTCCGTCTGGTGGTAGAGGGCCCCTGCCTCCTGCGTGGATTTATTTGCGTAATTTAGATAAGTATCTTAATTGCCTTTACGTTTTGAGTTTGAATTCGTAGTTGTTTTCATTAGCCACTATAGTTATACTCGTTCTAAAAAATCTTCCAAAAGAAGGAAATCTTCCAAAATATTATGATAATGAATGGGAAATGGCTATAGTGTTGTAGGATTTAATTGTAATTTCTGTTGTTCACTATCACAGTTACACTTGTTCTAAACACTCTTCCACAAGAAGAAACTCTTCCAAGAAATCCTTATGATGTCCAAGGCATGGCCGTGATAATGAATGTTTCAGTTGTGTGTTTTCACTAAGTACCATAGTTGTTCTTGCTCTTAAACGCTTTTCCAAAATATCATAATGACGGGTGGGAGATAGCTATGATATCTTAGTTTTTAATTGCTTTCAGACTTTATGTCTGCATTTGCACTCAATTGTACAGTCAGGATTGTTCTAAGAAACTCTTCCAAAATACCAATCATGATGGACAAATAGGCTGTATAATTCCATAGAATAATGCATGATAGCTTAGTTAGGATACTCCGGAGTTTAATTGCACTTAACTCATGCTCAGTTATTTTGTTTTGAGTTTGATAATGACTTATTAGTTCATCACTGTTTTAGACTAGTCACATCTTAAGTTCAGTTTTAGCTTAATTCATTACATCTTCACTCCACAATTCATTGTCATCCACTGCATATTAGATTACTTCAGTTGTTAAACTTAACAAAACAGCCTTCATTATTTACAAAGCCTCTTCTTGTTCCAAATCTATAATTGATTCATAACCATATGAACAGAAGACAATGTCATTTCAAGGCCTGAAGTACTTTTGCAATTTCCTTTATCATCTCACAAACATTTCCTCAAAACACTATTCTAAAAATCTATAACCCTTGAGTGAAGTGTAGTGATATCAAACTAAGTTGCAGAATAGAGTTAGGAACTAGTCTTAGAGTAGAGATCTTATGATGGTATCAATGTTTTCCTCCAAATATGCTTCAACCAATCTTTAACCATGGATAAAATGTTGCATCATTATAAGCTGGTTGTTTAATTGTTTAGTTAGGAGAATTTGTATACTTAGCTGACCATTTCCCAAGCTCTCTTTCAAAATACCTTTGATGGAAGAATTGGACAAGTTGAGTTTATGTTTTGAATCATTTGTTTAAAAGTCATTATCAAGCTTTATTTCTTCTTATTCATAGTTTAGATTTGATTCTGCTTCATTGTTTGCAATTTCATTTGTCATTTTTCATCAACCAATTAGGCTTCACTCTGTTTTTAACCAGTAGCTTCTTTTCATTAGCTTTATAGTCATTGTCCTTGTGAACATAAAACTACCAAAAGACCAAAAACATCATAAATCATCACAAAATACCAAAAACATCATAAAACACTAAACACAATGCATTAGGAAACAAATACCTAGGCACATACAGTACACTTCACTTCAGAAGTTTACCAACCCTGGTTGACAATTAAATGAACTCAATTTAGGAGACTAGATTGATACCAAACATCAGCTGCTAAAATGGAATCCAACATGATGTGCCTGAATGTCTTACCCTGCGAAGGTGACGATGACGTTGGGAAATATGTGGTGATTGGAAATCTGGTGGGGGACGATTGGCATGCCTCGGGCATGGAGCATGTGCATGTTCTCTCCAAGAGTCGAGTGGGCGACTATTTTCCGGTGGTCGTGCTTGAATTGGAGGTGCATTATGTTAGAAAAATGTGGTACTTTCTTGGCATCGAGAGCCGAGGGAAAATTCATGTCTTTCGTGAGAATGGGATGATGTATGAAGTCATAGAGACTTCAAGTGATAGTAAGCCACTAGCATTTCTGAGGCATATGCTACTATTATTGACGGAGACGAGTGCAGGGTAGCAAGATTTAAGAAGCATGAGTGTTGAATGGGGACCCTTGGTGATGTGAGAAACCGAATTGGTTTCTTGGGTATATGGTGGTTAAGTGTTTTTTCACAAGGGCTGAGAGTTTATGAGGGAGAGAATATGTGCTAGAACAGCAAGCCATTAGCTGCGTTATGAGAGAAAAGTGTTTGACAGAATGTGTCAATCAAATGTTTTGAAGAACGTCAAAATGAGAGAGGATATTTGCAGGTGGATTAATTAAAAATTGATGAACCATGTATCTGAAGAGAATTCATAGAGGACTGGTGGTTACAGAGGCTAGTGACCCATGTAATCCGGTATATGGATTCTTTTTATATGGACATTTATGTACAACTATCATGTCCTCTTTGAAGAGGAAATCATGAATGAATGTAGAGAATGGTCATACAAAGAATAGCAACAATGAAAAAAAAAATTTATTATAATGGAGTTAATGTTTTGCATGTAAATGGGCATACTATTGTAAGACCTGGTATGGCATGCATACCCTTGGGTAATCATTGGTAAAGTCTAGGTTAAACCTAGGTGATAAGGGGGTATGTCAAGTTTACAATCACCCTGGGTAAAAATTTGAGGGGGGGGAAGAGCTAGAGTGACCGGGGTTGTCTCACTTAGCAGGTTTGGCTGGATTTAGTCAATAATCCCCAAGTCAAGTTTAAGGGGCGAATTTTTAGGTAAACATGACTCAGGGTAGAGTCAATGTTGACTAGGGTAAATAGTAGTGGTTTTGGGGCACATGGTATTGTGCACCCATGGTTTTAGCCCATGGTATTGCATGTAATGGAGCCTATAAGAGGCTATGAATACTTGATTGTAATGTAGGCCTGGAGGTGAGTAGTGAAGGCTCACTTGGCCGGATTGGCGAGGGTTTTGGCCAATGGTTAATGAAATTTCATTGGTTGGTTTTTTCCCCGAAGTTTGGGGTTTTCCCAGAAAGACATTTTTGTTTATGTTTATGTGCTTTGTTGCTGGTTATGTTTATTTATTTCTCTCAGTAAATTCTTTATTTATTCCTGCAGTAAATTCTAACAATTTGAAGACCCATCTAATGAGGGTTAGGATGTGTAACTACCCTTTATTCCAAAAAAATATCAACGCTTTCCTCTTGTTCTTATTCTTTTCTCCTTTCCTCCTCAGGGGATGGTGTATGTGGTATTTTTATAAATATATTCTATGTGCTTCCTTGATATTGTACAAAATTAATTATTATTAATTTGATTAACAGATGGTTAGTTAACCATAATTTAGGATTATTTTCCATACTTACAACTTTATACATATATTGTAATGATTTTAGAAAACAATAGATCATATTCATTAATTTTATGTTTTGAAAATGACCTAGCGCTTGAAAGTGGTAATGAAATACAACCCCAAAGCACTCCTCAAATGTAATAAATTTATAAATAAAATAACCTACCATTTCCCAATGATGAGGAAGTTATTGTAGAAATTATACAAATAATTTTTACATAAATGGATTCAATCTGATCATGCGATATGCTAAAGAAAGATACTAAATCCTTTTAGAAATCAATTGTGAAAAATAAACACGGTCACCAATCACAAAAAGTAAATAAAGAAGCAAATCAATACACAACACATATAATTTTCCATGGGAAAGCTTGCTGCTCAAAGCCTCTCTATATTCTATTGTATATTCACCAAGAAATCATGAAACAATTACAATGCAATCTTGTCACAAGAGTCTCCTACACTCTATCGATCGTCTCACACTGATCCAGGAAAAATTGGACCAACACTTAGCCAATTCTCATTCTATATTTAGCCTGCCTTTCTCATGCAATCCCCGGGGAATGCAATCCCTATTCTTTAGGAATTTTAGCCTTCCCTGACTACGATGAGTATCATGGGCATATTATGGTGTTTTCATTGCATCTAGATAGTTTTCTAAAAATAGAACTGATAGTTAACTTCCCTTTAACATTTGTCTCAAATGGACCTTCATAGGAACTGACATGCATTAGCTATTAATAGTAAATCAACAGTCACTTGACAGATAAATGCATGTGAATTAAATATGATTTAATTCACTTGAACTCTCACTAGTCGTAGAATTAGTTACAACTAGTTAGACTGACTTAAGCTCACCTAGATTAAGTTAATTGATTTCTCATGCATTAAACTAATGCACTAACTGCAACTTGAAATATAATACAACTAGAATCACTCTACATGCCTCAACAACCACCCTCAACTTGAAATTTATGAGCTAACAGAGTCTATCACAGTTAGTTAACTATTACAAGTGATTATGAGATAATATTATTATTTATTGTCCAATTTCATTAAGGGAAAATTAAATAAGAGACACTAATGTATCGCTACAACCCATCACTGTGTGACTATCACTTGGAATCATCACTGTCTGACGATCACTTGGACCTATGATCCCACACTAGTGTCCGTGTCATCATGCTATTCCTAGATGCCAATTTCACTGTTCGTTGTTCAAAATTTCAACACTCCCTCTCAACAATAAAGGAATCAATCTGTCCCGATCCAATACCTTTGGAATATTCTTGCATGCGCACATGAAACATGTAACTCTTGCATGCAACACGTCTCTAGTGTTATTAGCACATGAAATTCTTGCATGAAACACATCTCTAGTGTTGTTCGCACATGCAACTTTTGCATGAAGCACATCTGAAACTGAATAGCCTCCAAACAACCGAATCAATATAATTCATATGGCATCAATCTTCTGACTGTTGCTAGCTACTGCACATGTTTACTAGACTCCATGCGCTGCTGACATATGCATCCATGCATTCTGCATTGTTGCCAACTATGATCGATGCTCCAATATCTAACACATGTCACTTTGATATCTATCCTCCTCACATCTGACTACATCAATCTCACTGATTCTTCCTGCTACTACTATATTGTGGTCTCCCCGTAGCTAGGTTTGATCCATGACACACACCATCTCAATGAATCATGCCCAAATTCATCCTTGGGAATAATTATGCACATCACCCCACCAAACTCCTCTCTACTTCTCCAATTGTGGCTACTTCAGAATCTTTTGATACTGCTTCTCAGGCTACATGTTGAGAGATAATTACTCCCTCTCAATCACCAAGTCACTAACCACTGATTTGCTCCATAAAGCCTTGCATGCATCGTCAACCTCAAGGGAATATAGGTTCTTGACTCTAGAACCAATCTACTTCATTTCTCCCGTGGCTATGTGTTTAAGGAAATCTTTTCCTTTTTTAAACATCACTTCATAGCCACAGTCTTCCAATACCGCTACAGAGAAAAGATTCTTCTTTATGCCTTGAACATAAAAAACATCTTCTAGTATGAGATGGGAGCCATTCTCCCTCTGAAAGGTAATTGTACCTATTTCGGTCACGCTATACCTCTCGTCATCTCCAAACTCTATGCTCTACTGGAGGTCCTTCTCCTCCAAGTCACTAAAGAGATCTATATTCCCTGTCATATGGAATGAGGCATCGTTGTATAATTAAAACATGAATCCCATTATAATGATGGCCATGCATGTAATGTGAGTAAAATCAAGCTCGAACTATGAAGCTAATGCTTCACCTATTGCAACTGCACACTCCTTCTTTCTTACCTTCTTCTATGGACAATTTGAAGCATAGTGCCAATGCTCGTGACTGTGAAAACACCTGATCTTAGACAATTTTCTTTTTCCCTATTTTCCTTTACACTTCCTTCCCTTGGTTTTCTTTCCTTTTATGAATCACACACATTGTAATTGTCCCGCAATCGCAAAATTTTATAAAAAAAGAGTTGGTTTTAAACCACCGATATCTCCCTCATTTGAACTCCGATTCGACCGATTTTGGTTTTTGAATTTGGGTATTTTTTCCCAATGAAACCAAATATTCTATTTTTTTTTTTTAATATTTCATCAAAATGTTCACATATTCTCTGCAAACACACCACTCAAAAAATTCTTGCACTGATACCATGTAGAAAGTATATAAACAGTATGTATATCAATGGATTCAATCTAACCATGTGATAGGCTAAAGAAATATACTGACTCCTACAAATCAATTGTGAAAAATATGCACGATCGCCAATCACGACAAGTAAAAAAGGAAGAAAATAAATACAAAACAAATATAATTATCTCGAGGAAATCTTGCTACTGAAAACCCCTCTATCTTCTATTGTATATTCACAAAGGAATCATGAAACAATTAAAATTCACTCTTCTCACAAGAGTCTCCTGCACTCTATCGAATGCAATCCCTGTGGAATGCAATCCCTATTCTTTCAGAATTTCAACCTTCCTTTCGATGAGTATCATGGTCATCCTATGGTGTTCTAACTACATCTCGGGAATTTGCTAAAAATACAATTGATAGTTAACTTCCCTTTAACCTTTCTCTCAACTGGGTCTTCATTATAAGTGACATGCATTATATATTAATAGTAAATCATCAGACACTTGAAATATCACTGCATGTGAATTGAAACTGATTTAATTCACTTGACCTCTCACTAGTGCTATAATCAGTTACAACTAGTTAGACTAGCCTTAACTCATCTAGATAGAGTTAAGTGGTTTCTCATGCATTAAACTAATGCACTACCTACAACTTGAACTCTAATACAACTAGAATCACTCTACATGCCTCACCAACTACCCTCAACTCGAAATTCATGAGCTAACTGAGTCTATCAAACTCAGTTAAGTATTACAAGTGATTATGAGATAATATTACAATTTATTGTCCAATTTAATTAGGGGAAAATTAAATTAGACACACGAATGTATCACTAGGACCCATCACTATGTGACCTATCACTTGGACCCATCACTGTGTGACTATCACTTGGACCAATCATTGTGTGGCTATCACTTGGAACCATCACTGTGTGACTATCAATTGGAACTGTGACCCACACTAGTGTGTGTGTCTTCATGTTGTTTATGGATGCCAATTTCACTTTTTCCTTTTGAAAATTTCAACAGTTATGTTCTATCAATATCTCTTCCATTATTTCTTACCTCCTCATGACTTTGTAGTAAGAATGTAGTTGTAGTTGTTGGGATTTCTAATTTCTTGTGAAACTAGTGTGCTCCCGTCTAAGGAAGACACACCACCCTAAAAAATACTTCCTCTTTAACAACAATCCTCACTCCTCTAACCACTAAACCCTCTTCATTTAAGGAATGTGAAAAATATAAATATTTTTTCATTAAATCTATTCAACCTCTCGAAATAGGTCAACCATTTATACTGCATCATTAATTCACATTTCCATATTTTTTTTTATCCTTATGTTAGCTCCCATTAGGTTATTCCATCAATCACTCTATATTTTCACATAATAACATGAGAAGTAGATATTTCCTTCACATTGATACCCTAGTATAACACCTCTTTTCTATGTTGGTGTCCATGACGCATCTTTCTATCACCATGAAATCCCTCCTTTTGACCTTCCATGAATTTTAATATGAGCATCATGTCCTAATATTTCAAATTTTTTGGCTATGTCTTATGATGATTCCATCACTACATTATACCTTGCAATGACTCTTATACATTTTAATTTTCTCTAGCTTAATTTTCATCATTGTAGTGACATTTTACTTAGCCTTCTTGCTACCATCTACTTTGTTTTTTTTTCGTTTCTAGGAAGAAATCTATGATTAGCAGTTCTCCATTCAATCCCCTAGGCTTCGCTATTCTTTGAGTGGTTCCATCAACTCAAAATAATTTTCTACCCTTTATAACACTTCTTCCTCGAGGATGAGCTGCCTTTGTGTTTGATCTGGGAGGATCCATAAATGCAAATGGGCTTGAAAATAGCACAAAAATCAAAGTCATCAGATAAAAGTGAAACTAGGACTAGATCGTAGTGCTCATCACCCTGATTCGAACAGTATGAACATAAACAGAATCTGAGTCATACGATCATGTTATATCTGGTCAAAGTTTGGGTCAAACTTGGCCAAGTGGGAGGCTTAACAAGGCAACAAATTTCTAGCAACCTTTGGAGCCTTAATACTATCCTTATTTTTTACATCTATCTCACCAATTTTCCTTCCTTTTTTACATAATTCATAAAACCAATCAGTGTTAATTGATACATTTGCAGTCTGGGAATAAATTTAAATGATCTTTCTTTTATATTTTAATTTTCTTATTATTTAAGTGAATTTTGTATTTAGCTAGATAATTCATGCAATTCTGTAGATAATCTCCATTTCTGCAGCTACCAACATTGTTTGACAGGTTCCAAAGATGAAGGAGAGGAGCGAAGCATATGGGTAGTTTTAAAACGATCCATACATAAATTGTTTCATACTCATCTCTCCAATATCAAGAAAAATAATGCCTAAAATCACGGTGAAAGGATTAGTCAAACAGGAAGCCGAGACTAGCAGACGAGAAGTTGGAATCTTCACGATTTTCTCTACACGTAGAAAATCATGAAATATATGAATACCACAGTCCCGTTTAGAATTATACTTCTTACTTTCATTAATATATTTAGGTGAGATAATCCCATACAAGTGATTTTTTTTTTTTTCTAAATACCTGGTGGTTTTGAGCCGAAGATAAATTCAATTTTTGTAATATTGCTACATAGCGAAACTCTATTTTATTAATGCAAGGAGAAGGCAAAGTTCAAGACCACTGATGCATAATTATTCTCACATAATTCTTCAAGTCGTTTTGTTGTAGTGGGCCCCTACACAGAAATGGTTTCATAGCATAAATTTATGTTGCTTTCTAGTTTAATTTTCCATTTATGCATAGATTAGTTCCTAAGTTTTTCATTAGTTAAATGTTGATTTTTCATAAGATGAATGTTGTGTATTCCACATAATTTTAATGCTTTAAGCGTTTTGATTTCCTAAATTATATTGATGTTATAATATTTTTGACATATGGAATGAATCTCTACTTTGCATTTTTCCAACATAGTAATCATATATTTCAGATCAGTCAAGCATTTTACCTTTGCATAGTAGGAAGAATACTCTGTTTTCTTTCTATATTTCGATCATCCTTTTGTTTTTTCACAGCATAGTTATTTATATTGGATATTGATAGTTTTAATAGTTCCATTTCATAGAATTTAGAATATAATTCTTTGTTTTAGTTTCAAATAGAATTAGAGTTAGTTTGATTCTTTCTTTTAAATAGAATTAATTCATATAGTTTTCATTTAATTGGGTTTTTTTAATACATATTTTGATAATATTTAGTTATGGTTTGAATTAATATTTTTTTTAGAGTTAGTGACAATTTAAATAGATCTTTTCATTATTTCATCAAATAGATCTAGAAGTAAATTAGATAGATGTTTTAGAGATAATTACCAACATAGAATAATCTAACATAGTTCAAGTTAATCAATCAAGATGATTTCTTTTGATCCAACATAGATTTATTTTAGATCAATATTCTTTCTTCAATTCACATTTCCTTTTCTTCCTTCTTGTAACATTCATTTTCCAGTCACTAGAATATTTTCTTTAGAGTAATTTATAGATTAATTTTATTTTTAGATTAATATTAAGGACTTCCTTTTCTTCCTTCTTAAGTTTATCTTTAAACCATTAAAATTTTGCTAGATTCAGTTAATTTCTTGCTTTTAGATTTCATTCATATAAAATCTACAAAAATAGAAAAATATTGAAGTTTCTTTTCTAGTTCTTTTAAAATCAATTGTTCATCTTTTCCAAATAGAATTCTCGTTATATGCTTTGATAATTAAGTTAAGATTTCATTTCTTAGATCGGTTCTTAGTTTTCGTGTTTCTTAGATCTTTAGGGCTTTCCACTCCATTGTATCAGTTGAGAAATGTCATCATCCTAAGCTTAAGGTGAAGCTATAAAGTGTGCCAATATAACTATGTCGTTCATGAATAAATATGTTTAGCTTGGAGATCATTACTGTAGTCGCACCATTCATTTCCGAGCACTATTCAACTAGGCATTCAGTTTGGAAAATTACTGGAGAGAGAACTCAATTTGGAACCATTTTAAGAAGCATGGGTGAGCATTACTTGATTCGAGTGAGAATCCTCGGTAAGAGAGCACTATGTTGGAAACATTTTAATAAGCATGGGTTAGCATTACTCTGGTCGAGTGAGAACTTTCCTCGAGACATCCCTTAGTTTGGAAGAATTTTAATAAGCATGGGTGATCATTCACATTTACCGAGAGAAATTCTTTATTTAATAAATACAAGTGAGAATTTCGTTTGGAACCGTTTAGCCAGAGTTTTAATTTCATAAGAATTCTAGGTTATGTACCTGTGTTGAGTGAAGTTTTTGAGTCAGCGAAGCTACAATATAACTCTTATAACTCTTCCAATATAAGTCTGTTGTTTATTACTAAAATTAATAGATTAACTAATATTTATATTATATTAATTGTTTGATTAACATTCATTAATCTTTACAATACTAAAAATAATATATTAACTAGTAATATAAATTATTATTAATAATCATAACAACAATATTAATTAATTATTAGTAATAATATTTTATTAGCTATAATTATATTCTTTCAGATATATCAACCACATTATAGTGTTAATAAAATTGTAGTGTATTCATCTTAACGTGCTTGATAAAAAGTAAATGGAAAAATATAAATCTAATAAATGAGATAAATCCAACATGAACTTTCATCTAGATTTAAAATAATTTCCAACAAATATCAAATTAACAATAAAATTGACCTACTTAAATGATTTACAATGAATCAATAAACTAAACTTAATTTTACAGTTCGTTGACCACAAGCATAAAAGTTTGTGAAATCTCTACTAGTTGAATATTCGTACTGACTATAAATAAAATAAATTTATGTGACCTTGTCACCATTTTGGTTTTGATAACCTTAGAATCATGTCCAATATCACAATACTTCTAAGCACTTCCATCAATGAGAAGAAAATTAAAAGTCATCCAAATCGCAAGCTTTCTGCATAGTAATGTCGGTTGTCGTATCATATTGCTTTTACCAATACCCTCCATTATTTCATTATTTTTTCACTTGGGATATGGAAGTAATAAGGTGGAATCTTAGGGACGTGGGAGTTATCGGAGGTGTTGTGTACAATTTTAGTCCTTGTCTGATATTGAATGTATTGTATATGAAGTGTAACACAAAACTCATCACTTTCAATACCTTTACGATCCTCGTTATTCTGAGGTTTTGGATACCTTCCCTAACCATAAACTAACGACACTTGTAAGTTTTGTGTTTATACTAAAAATAATTAAATATATTTGGTTCGAATTCAAATTTACATAATTAAGTTCTTCACAAATCCATAACTAGGTTATGATTGATCTTGACACTCTTGGTGGTAGTATTGAATTGCTGTAACGACCATGTAGGTTGATTTTCATTTCAATTCTACTATATTGTTTCAAGTCTAGTCTCCAATGGAGAGGGAACCCATAGAAGATCCAATGGAAATGTAGAGCTGCATTTCCATGGGAACTTTGGTTCTTCCCACTCCATTCTAGTAGCTATACAACGTCATCCTAAGCCTAAAGTGACACTACAATATAACTCTGATCACTTTGTAGTTCATGAAATATGTTCTAGCAATAGTAAAATATGATCGCAAAGCTCTTGATGAGAAAAATATGATGGTGATATTAGAAAGTTAAGGTGTTTGAAATAAGAAACATGTTAATAATCCCATTCCAATAAATTTATCTTGGAGGTTGGGTCTATACACTCAATACCCTCAAAAAATCCTTGATGGGATTAGATATTGTTACATTTAACATAGTTACCAATTTAGTGATTAATATGATATCAAAACAAGAAATGTAGCTCTAAAACCCTTTTTTGTGTTAGAAACACCAAAATAAACCTCTGATTAAAAAAATAGTGTTGTTGGTAGTACCACTTCTTGAGGAAAATATACCAATAATTTTCCACCATGGCTTCAAATCCTTGTAATTGGAAACAAACTTTTTAAAATTGACCATAAATCAGAAGATGTTCCTCACAGCATTGCCTTTATATTTTTTAGAGTTAGAATTGCTATTTTTTTAAATCATGATCTTAAAAACCAATACAGTTGTTGGGCCAGAATTAAGGTATGTTTTCACCCAATGATTACTTCGAATTGTGATAAATTTTTAGGAATTTTTCCTCATCTTAACAATAAAGAAAAAGAATATTTATGAAAATTGGGACAATTGGGCTAACGACAAAAGGAACATTTTATAACAGAAATTTGACTTATTGTATCCCTGTGTACAGGAAAGAAGAGGAACTGAACCACCATTAAATGAAAGACGACTAACAGATAGAGATTCACAGAATCTTAGTAACTCCCAAAAACTGACAGAAGGCGGAAATACAGATCCAAGCTTGAGAACCCAAGTGACAGCCACGAGCTACAGGCTTTCATTTGGAAAATACCATCCCACTATGTGAAAACACCTTTAAAAGGACCAAGGAAAACCTAGATAGGGGAGTTGAATAGGAATTTCCTTCTTTAATCAACGTACCAGGATAGAACTGTTCAGTTGTATCCCTGTATTATCCTTCAATTTAATAAAGATTTTTGATGTTTTGAAAAATAATCTTTTGATTTTTTCATTGCATTAGAACTTCTGGTGGTTTGGGCCCAGCCCCTGGGAGTTTCCTCGCTAATTTTCGTGATGTGCATTAGTTACAGAATTGATGTCCAGTTATCTGATTCAGTTCGTGAATTACCTTTGCGCTGGATAAAATAGAAATTCATGAGATCATAGTTTCTCTTTCATCACAATAATTTAGCATTCGTGCTTTCTGGTTTATAGTAATTCTTTATCGTTGTTAAATGTTTTCATTTTCTCCCAATGCCTTTATAGTCGATTTATGAATCTTGGAGTAATTATTGTTCAATGTTATCTATTTCTAAGAATTAGATCATTCTCTCAGTACAATAAGGTGTCCAATTGTTTATTAATTACAGAAATATGTCAATTAGTTAGTTTGCGAAGAGAATTTCATTGCAAAATTATATAAGTAATTGTTGATTCAATTCATTCAGATCGTTGTTCAATTCATTCAAATTATTGTTCAATTCATTCAGGTTGTTGTTCAATTCATTCAGGTTGTTTTTCAATTCATCATTATGTTTTTGAATCATAGGTTTGTCTCCTTCTGAGCTATACGGAGTATTTAGTTGTATTATACCATTTCACTTCTCTTTGAGTTGACTGAACTTCAAGAATCAGATAATCCTTTTCATAAGCAGTATAGAGTAACTATCATTTGATCTCACTTACATATATTGTGCTTACACTCTTGAAATAATAAGACTTACCCTCGGTTGATAAATTAATGAGGAGCTTAGAGGTTTCCTATAATAAGCCACCTTTGTGAACCGACAACAATTATGAATAAAGAAATTTAAATTGATCTCCAAAATGGACATTAATGCTAGTGACAACACTGTAATTTTTGCTAAGTTGACATTATAGTTTTATTGAAACGGTGCCCTTGAAAAATATTAATGTCATGAAACAAAACCTCAAAATGTTCATTCAAATAATAACATAATGATACAAATAACATGTTTAATTTTTTATAGGATTAAAATTGCAATGTTTTTAAAACCATGGTCTAAAAAGGCCAACATTATTTTTTCAACAATGGGAAAACCTATCGTAACTTAATTCTGAAACGCATATGCATTATTACAAACAAACGTATAAAATAAATTAATAAATAACATATATAAATAACACCATTATTCTTTTTCAGTTATACAAGGGTAGTAGTTGGGGCACAGAGGAGATCAGATTTGGAAGCTCGGAGAGCCCAAGGGGCTGTGCTGCTAAGACGTGGGTAGACACTGGCTCCTAATATGAGGCGAGGTGGGGGCCTGGAATCACCATAATACCGCAGCATGGTCATGGACAGAGGGAAGGACCTCAATGATGGGGTCATCATTACGGGTTCAGAGTCTATAGGATAGAGACGGGAGGAAAACAATTTCTGCTCTGAAAATGGACAGAAGGAGTGCAGCACTATCTGTTGGTCAAAAGAATATTTCACCCAAGGAAAAAATGTCAAGGAAGGTGATCAGCAGATGGAAGGACATGGGCGTACCCAAGGTATGGAAAACCCTAACCAATCGTCACTGCAAACAAAGGGAGTGAATACCAAAATGGCTACCACGGAGAAATCATAGGGTTATTTTTTATGGCCTAGAAATGCAGTTCCATAGGGATGAAATGTAGACATATGTAATAATATGTAAGTTCATGGGCTTTTGAACGATGGAGAAATCCTTGGTAATTTAGGCGAGGCAACAATGGAAACCTAAAGGGGATATCCAACTGCATCTCGGAGGGAAAGGCTTATTCACAGTGGTGTTTACGAATATGGAAGATAGAGATTAGGTATTTGATGGCAGTCCATACTTCTATGCTTCATCATGAATATACATGCGGCCATGGATTTATAATTTTGCATTGGAAAATGAGACATTTACTCATGTCCCTGTCTCGATTCGTCTCTTCTCTTTACCCCTATATTACTATAGACCTCAAGCTCTGGAGAAGATTGGAAATGCATTGGGAAATTTTATGAATATGTCGGAGACAACGTTGTAGAAAAGGTATACCTTGTATGCAAATATCTGCATTGAAATGGATTTTTCAGGAGCCTTACCTGAAGGGGTGTGGTTTGAGTATCAAGACGATAAAATTTTGTGACCTATAGATTATGAGAAAATTCCGTTCAGGTGCTGGAAATTCCATGTTGATGACCATCTTGTTATAGATTCCCCTCTGAATAAGGTGGAAGAACTGGTTAAGGAGGGTAATGGGAAGGATAAGGAAGGTTTTGTGTTTCCTAACCCTAGGATTAGGGCGAGCCACTGAAACCAACAACAAATTCCTAAGCATGGAATTGACACTTAGAATTATTTTAATGTGCTGATGAATAACCATCACCAGGAGAACACTAATGAGAATCAACAAACACATAAAAGTGAGCAAGAGAAATCTTAGCTGGAGGACAAAACCGAAGCACAGGAAGACCAGGTAACGGAACCTTTGGGGACCGATACTGAGCAAGAATGAGACAGAGAGGTGACCATGAGTGAGGCATGCATGGAATATTTGGAACTACGACAGATCCTACAAAGAGAAGGGATGGATTTGCTGAACATGGTTGAGCAGTGGAAGGAAGCAGGCCTAGAAAAAATTCTTGAACAAATTGAACAGATCAACTTCCTGTATCTTGCCCAAGTAGAAGATCAAAACAAATGAGTTAAAAGGTCCCATTTAAAAGATAAGTACTTGGAGTTCAAGCTTCTGTGTTTGCAATCCACTAAGAAAGAAAAAAATTTGATGAAGAAGAGGGGACGAAAGACAAATAATGAAGCTCTCCATGAGTTGGGCCAAATCTTACTTAACTCAGGCAAGATGAAAACACTAGATGCCCTCTTCCGATCTCTTTAAACTATTTTTTTAATGATTATTATATCCTGGAATGCTTGAGGTATTAATAGGCTCAATAAACAAAGGGTCCTCAAGAAGAAGATCAGAATGGAACACCAAAACATTATCTTCATCCAAGAGATGAAATGCAGTCAAGAAAAATTAAAGAAAGTTAAAAGGAAAATAGGAAGGCAATGGGAGACTATAGATGTCTCAACTGATAATAAATGAGGAGGCCTTTCCACCTTCTAGAACCCTAGATTGATGCACTTAGTCGCAGTGGAAGCTAGCAGATAAGGGATTACATGGTAGGGGAACATGGTACTTTCTCATGCACTAATGTATATGGGCTGTAGCCTTTGTAAGGAAAACATAGTCTCCTAGTAAACCTTAGAAGAATATAGAATAGGTACTTAGACAATATATGGATCCTAGGGGGGACTTCAATATGATCACCTCACTGGATGAGAAAAAAGGAGGTCTGAGAAGACTCAATAGGGATGTGGAAGCCTTTAGACTCCTTATTGAGGAAGGTAGACTTATTGACTTGGAAACATGTAATGGGGTTTATATGTGGAATAATAGAAGGGGGTGAGAAATGAAAATTATTGTGCGTTTAGACATATTCCTTATATCGAAGAGGCTCTTGATGGAACGTATGGACTTTACAACTAATATCATGGCTAGTAATGGGTCAGACCATTGGCATATTATCATAGATTCTAGCCTCCTTACCACTCCGAAAAATATACCCTCCAGGTTCGAGAAATTTTGGATGGAACACCCTCATTTCATAGGAAACATCAAAAAGTGGTGGAATGAGGCCCTCCCTGGATGGGGATCAATGATGTTTCACCTCCAAAGCTATTTAAGACACATCAAAGTTAGGATGAAAAGGTGGAATAAGGAAATCTTTGGAGACATTTTTAAAGAAAAGAAATCTATAGAGGATCAAATGGATGAGCTTCAGAGAAATGTTCTTGCTGAAGGGTCTACTAAGGAGTTGAAAAATAGGGAGGAATATTTACAGAAGAAATGGACATATAGATGTAAGCAAGAGTAAACCCTATGGCATCAGACGTCCAAAATTCAGTGGCTCAAATATGGAGAAAATAATACAATTTTTTTTCACAGATCGGCTATTGATCATATGCACATTAACAGGATAATAAAATTGAAAGACACAAATGGTATTTTTAAGGAATCCCATGCAAATATTGAGGACCTCCTGGTTAATCACTTTACCTCTATTGCAACAGAGCCTGCAGGGAATAGAATAACTCAGATTAGAGAAGTCGTATCACATATTTCTAAGTTGATTACTAAGGAACATGACAGAACATTGGATAAGCTAGTCTCTCTTGAGGAAGTGGAAGACGCGGTCAGGGAAATGCCAAATGATAAGGCCCTAGGTCTAGATGGCTTTATAAATGAGTTCTTCAAGGTTTGTTGGGAAATAGTGAAGACATATGTATGGGAAGTGGTCCAGGAATCGCATCAGGCCTCAACTAATTTGAAATCTTTAAACTCTACCCTTATAACCCTTATTCCCAAGGAATCTGAACCCAATAGACTAAATATGTCTCGCCCTATTTCTTTGTGCAATGTCCTATAAAAAATCATTTCCAAATTAATGGCTAATAGACTCAAAACCATGCTTCCATTAATTATTTCGAAAGGACAAGTAGGGTTTGCGGATGGGTGAAAAATTATTGACAATATCATTTTGGCTCACGAAATGGTTCACTCCCTCCAAAGCCAGAGGAAAGCTGGTATGATTATCCAGCTGGACCTCTCCAAGGCTTATGATAAAGTAAATTGGGAATACATGGTGGCAGTAATGGAAGCCTTTTGTTTTTGTCCTCATTGGATTGATTGGATTATGGAAATGGTGAGATCCCCAATATTCTCCCTATTAATCATTGGAACCCTAGAAAAACCCTTTTATCCTTCCTGGGGTATTCGACAAGGGGATCCAATCACCCCCTTTTTGTTTCTTATTTTGATGGAAGGTGTCAATCGAATTTTAAAGACAACTCAAGCCCAAAGAATCATCCGCGGATTGCAGCCGCATGATAATGGCCTTCCTACTACTCATCAGCATTTCATTGATGACACAATACTTCATGGAAACCCAATAGTTAAGGAGGCTAGAGCTATTGCAACGATCTTGGAAAATTTTGGGCAAACTTCAGGGATGGAGATCAATCATCCTAAGACTATGATATTTTTCTTCAATTCCCACATCTCTATCCAACAAAACTTATTCAAAATTTTAGGGTTTCAAAGAAAGCCTCTGCCATCAAGGTATCTTGGGATCCCCCTCTCAGATAAGCATTGGCAGAGGATGAACTGGGAAAAAACGCTTTCAACCTTGGAAGATAGAGTGAAGCACTGGACGCATAGAACTTTGAACTTGGTAGGTCATCTTGTCCTAACTAAGGTAGTCCTTTAGGCTATCCCCACCTATATGCTCTCATCTCTGCTGGCTGCTAAAGGGGTCCTCAAGAAGATAAGGGAAATATAGCACAATTTTCTCTAGAGGGGTACAAAGGAGAAGCGTAAGTGGGCTCTTGTGGCCAAGGCATGGTGGGGGCCAAGATCCTGAAATTTTGAATAGAACATGTTTTGAGAAGCAATGGTGAAGGTGGCTTAATGATAAAAACTACCCTTGGGCCTATTTCTGAAGGGTGAAGTATGCCAGCAATTGGTAGAGATAGGATATGGTTCGAATGACAGGGGAGATAAGAGGGTTGCCGATCTAGAATTTAGCTTGGGAGAACAGGGAAATTTTTCAAAAGCATTATTTATGGGAGATGCAAAATGGGGAAACTGCCCTCTTCTGGGAGGACGTCTGGCAACAACAGCCTTTTTTGAAGAATCGTCAGTCTTCTGAGCTACAATAACGTTTTCAAGCCAATGGGTAGTTTATAGTGAAACAATATTTGAAGGAAAGCCCGCAATATCTGAATTGTAGAAAATGGATCTTTGAGACCTAGACTAAAGGAAGGGGAGATCAAGAAATAGTTTCTACCCTCCAGCTAGAGCTTGACAAGATAAAGATTTAGATATATGGGGATCAAGTCTAGTTATGGTGGGGTCAGTGGAATGGAGGAGATTTTAGTCTCAGGGAAGCGAGAGCCTTGTTCGAGAGCTGGGAGGACGAGGAGAAGGCTTCCTAGGTGAGAAAGGTTTAGGATGCTAACCTATGGCTGAAAATCAAAACTTTCATGTGGCTCGTCATGAAAGGGAGGATTCTAACCTGGGATAATATCATTAAAATAGGTTTCACAAGACCTTAAAGGTGCATTCTGTGTTGTAAAATGGAGGAATCAACTAACCATTTGTTAAACACCTATATTTTTGTACCTGAGATCTGGGATTGGGGAGTTTCCATCTTTCATCAATCACACAGAAATAAAACCTCTATCCAAAGGATCATTGAGAAATGGAGGGAAAATTTCACCAAAAACGAGATGGTTATTTTACTGTGGAACCTGCTCCTGGGCTGTATTGTTTGGAATGTTTGGAAGGAACGAAATTGTTGGATTTTCCAGAATAGAGAATGACCAAATCAAGATATCAAGGATCAAATTATTCATCACACGAGGGAAACTTTCCTTATCTGTGTGATCCATGCAGGCTGAGAGACCATCAAACCACGAGCTTGCCATTTTGGAATTCTTCGGACTGAGTCTTTCGATTCTGAGCAACAGGGGGATGAACCCAAGAATGTCGCAAGTAGAATAGCTTTTATGGGATCCTACATGTCAGGGCTTCTTGAAGCTGAACTTTGATGGGGTGGTTGATGGAAACCTTGGTAAGGTAGGGTTTGGAGGCATCGTCTGAGATCACCATTGGCATATTGTTCACGGGTACTATGATTCTTTGGGTGAGACCACCAATAATGAGGCTGAATTTGTAGCAATGGAGAGAGACATCATTATTCTAGTTTGGTAAAATATGTCAAACTTCGTCATAAAAGGGGATTCGATGCTTGCCATGAACGTTGCAACACATATTCACAACGGAGCTCAGCTTCCTCAGGTAACTGTGCACTGGAGATTATCATATGTCACGTTGTCGGTTTCTAGACACCTGATCATGCCGAGAGGGGTGGAATTCACCATTATTCGAAGGAAAACAAATTCGCTGGTGGAAAGAATGGTTAATGAAGTGGTGGAGCACCGAAGGCAGTGTCTTGACACGAGCTGGCAACATTGGCAAAATTGGGAGCTCAAAAACGAATGTCACCAGATAGCGAAGAAGGCGAGTGATAGTAGAAATGATGGAAAGCATCCAAGAAATCCTAATTGTGATGGTGGTCCTGAACAGGCACGGAATGTTCAATCTAAAGCAGGTGGATTTGCGGCCAAATATGGAACCAAGATGAATCGTGCATGAAATATAGTTTGTTGATCTGATGATCCTATCCTTTTTTATGTGTTTAGTTACAGTAACCTGGAATAGCTAGCCTCAGAGTAATCTACACAAAGAGGTAGATGGTTGTATTGGAAATTGTATCAATCTAGGTAGGATAACAATAGACAACTATGATAGCTCCTTTTGTCAAGAAAGTAAAAATAGTTTCAGCCCCATCGATTGGTTGGGTTTCCTCTGTTGGTAGACCTATCGGAGAGGAAGTTTTGTAACAGTATGTAAATTCACTCTACTTATATAATATATATTTCTAACTTACAAAAAAAAGACAATATTGTTTTCATATATATGAACAATTTAAACAAAAAAACATAATAAATATTTTTTCTGTGTGGTTTAGGGTCACATATTGTACCACGTTTGTATTAGGTACATACATATTGATCACATATACTAGGTAGATCCACATCTATCACATATTATACTAGGTTTATACTAGGTAGATACATATTGATCACATATTATACCAGGTAGATCCACCCAACACTTCCTGTTAACTCAACAATGGAGCCTCTCCGCAAGAGGGTTGACATAATTGGGCTCACGATCTCTCAATTGAAAATGTTCTTTAATGATGATAACTCAACCAACTAAGCTAACCCTTAGGGCTTAAAAAACATATAATAATTAAAAATAATAATAATAAAAATGACAAAACTATAATTAAAAATTAAAATTAAAATCAAATAGAAATCTTTTGAAAATTTTCAAAAATTAGCAAGTTAATATGGTTTTTAAATAAAATATATTACAAAATAAAAAAAACAACAATCACACAAACTAAATAAATAAATAAATAAAATTAAAAACATATATAAACAATTATTGTTGGTGCTCTCGCCATTTTAGGGGGATTTTGTAGAAGGTTAGGGTGTTGTTTGACATTAACCCAAACTCCACTTCATTTGAAGATAATTATAGTGAAATGAGACTTGACATTTATATATTTAACTGGAATGATATTCCCCATGCCTTCACTTCAAAATTCACATGAGGGTGGGTGGGGACGATGTAAATTATTATATCCCATTTTCACTTGAAATTTTAGGAAAAATGGGATGATTGGCTATGAGTTGTTGTTCTGCCCAACATTCCATCTTCTATAATTGACTTCTTAAAAATGAAATGAAAATGGTTAATGGTTATTAGTATAACACTTCCCCATTCTATTTCACTGATATTTTCATGTGAGATAGTGACACTTGAAATTTCCTCATATTTGAGATTCAATTAAAATGAATAATAGTATTGGACATCACCGACCCTTACATATCAAATATTTCTCAAAAAATTACATTTCTAAACCTACATAAACTTGATATCCCAGTAATCTCATTCTGTAGGTTGGATCCTAATGCTTTCTTACATTGGTCCATGTAACCAAAGGCTAAGGCCAGGGCCTCATCGAATTCAAAGTTTCCAGAAAAATCAATGATTTTTCACAAATTTGTTCCTAAGATATTGATTGTCATCCAAGGCCAAAGAGAAAATTTCCTCATATTTGAGATTCAATTAAAATGAATAATAGTATTGGACATCACCGACCCTTACATATCAAATATTTCTCAACAAATTACATTTCTAAACCTACATAAACTTGATATCCCAGTAATCTCATTCTGTAGGTTGGATCCTAATGCTTTCTTACATTGGTCCATGTAACCAAAGGCTAAGGCCAGGGCCTCATCGAATTCAAAGTTTCCAGAAAAATCAATGATTTTTCACAAATTTGTTCCTAAGATATTGATTTTCATCCAAGGCCAAAGAGAAAATTTATTCCTTTTGTTGTGGCTCATTTTCCTTTAGCTTTGAAATATTTTTCAAAGCACCAAAAAATCATATATGATAGAAAAAGTAAAATTTTGTGTCATTGAGGAATTTTGATTTATATATAGGTACATTAACATTACATGCTGAGATGTGAAGGTGGGTCCCTTCAGGCTCATTCACGTGCAGAACAGTTCAAGATCTCAATCGATAGGCGCGTTCATAGCATTGCACACCGAATAGGGTCGAGTAAGGTTCATTCGCAAGCTCAGTAGGGACCCATGCGACAGGACACGGGATAAGCTGCGGAGGGTTACACCATGGAGAAAACAAACCAATTTCCCAAAGGTGGAGAAACGGCACATTCCCCTTAAACATTTAAGAGTTTTGGAGGAGGCGCAAAGGCAAAAGCAGATGGTCGGGATAAAAGCATAGAAATGGAGTGGAGAGATAGACAACGGAGATTAAAAAATCTCCATTCACAAGTTTAAAAGGATATGCACAGGACGTAAATGTTAAATTCACCGAAGTTCGATATGTGATGGCGTAGGAAGTTGACATGGAAAGTTAACGTGGTAATGAAGTCATGGTGACATGGAAACCTAACATGGAAGATGACATTATAGTGACATGGCAAGCTAATGTGGCAGATGACGTGGACCTGGCATGTATACCGCACGTCGCAAGTTTTAAAGGTCAAGTGAAAAGGGTTTGAGTTATAATCACCGAAGTGTGATATGCAATACAGTGGGGTCCAATCTCAAGTTGCAAATTATAAGTTTTAACAAATAAGTGTAGAGGTAGGATTTAAGTTCTTCTAAGTGTGATATGTGGTGACGGTGGGATCCAATTGCATTCGCAAATTGCAAGTTTTAAAATATAGCGAAAAGTGTTCATGTTAAAGTCACCGAACTGTGATGTGTGACACCAGGAGAAACCCGATCTCATAGTGCACATTGCAAGTTTTAGAAGATAAGAGCTATGGAAAAGTTCAAAACAATGACATGCGAAGTGTGATGTCAGGCAGATGTAATGTGGTTTCAAAAGTGAACTCTGATGGTCTTCAAATCTAGAGGTAAGGCATTCCTGTTTTAAATCGTGTTGGAGGAAAGAGGGAGGATTACAATGTAAATTCGGTGAAATGACTTAATAATGGAAAGTAGAACACAATAGAAGAACTCAAATAAGTGACCCGACACAGATCAAAGGAGAACAGGTAGAGCTGCGTAGCAGGTGATATTATTGACCAAGTTTGAAGCACAGTGGCATAGGCAGAGTCCAGCAGAAGTGTGTATAGCGTACCTATTGGGAGTACAACAAATGGGTCAAGAAGGAATTGAGGCATCGTTACTCAGTTCGGCAGCCACTGCATCTTCACCAGAAAGGACACCTCGACAGTTCTGGTGGACACTTTAGCAACACGAGATTCAACAAAACGAACTTATTTCCAATTTGAATTTGTTTTTTCAAGTATGATTGCATAAGTAATCTTGACAGTTTATGTAGTCGAATAGTTTTAAGAATTTTAGGAGTTATGAACCATTGTGATGTATTTGAGTAGATAGAAAAAAAGAAAAATGGTTCTGAGTATTGGACCTCTTGATTACTCTTAGTTTTGTACTGAATTTTCTAAGAAATTAATGAAAGAAGATCAAGTTTCCTGCACATGTTGATGTTGATATGTCTTTCTAGTTTCACTCTGTGTTCATTCCTCTTTCAATGAAGTGAAGTAATGTAGCAGTCAGTCTCTTAATTACATCTATGAGTAAGAGTTAAATCACCTTAATTTTCACTCCTTCACCTCATCTCTTCTCTTTTCGCAAACTCCTGAGGGAACTTTAAAGTAATAAATTATGTGTTTACATCATATTCTTTCAAGTTTCTTCTCTCTCCAATATTTCCTCTGAAGCCTAAAAGTGATATATTTTGTGTATTCAGTATATCATTTTTAGTTTTTCTTATAGTTCTTCTTTTCATTTCATTCAAGTATCTACAGTTTATGTCATTTTTAAGGTTTTCATTATATCCGATTATTGAGGGTATTAGGTAATTAGATTCCAAAGGTGTTAAAAAAAGGCCCTTTGATATCGTAAGTGTGACACACATTTATAAAATGTCTTAAGCACTGATTCCTAACCACAACCAAGGAATTTTTTCTTGAGAAACAACATTTTCTGGCGCTGTTGCTGGGGACGAAGAAACAAATTTTATTTTCCTTGGATTTTTCATATTATTTTCTCTATTTGTTTAGTGATGAGGAAAGATTGGGTTGTGTTTGTTATTTTAAAAATTCTGGCTTACAGAAGGCCTCACATGAGGCCAGATACCTCATAGTAGATAGTCCCTACTTTTCTAGATCCAGAAAGATTGGTTTTTAAAAAGGCTCAAAAACCCAAAACTTCTTTAATACCTGATCTTGCATTTTCTGCTCCTGGCAAAAGTTCTCATAACCATTTTTTTGAATACATTTCCAAGGAACTCCATTTCTTGGAACAAGATACTCCTTCCACACCCATTTATTTTCAAGAACCTCGGTTAGAAGAACATTCCTTCGAGTTTGTTTCTTTTACCTCCACTCAAACTCAACCAAATATAGTTTCTCGTCCCTCCTCTATTGTCCATAAACCTACCCCCATATTAGTTTTACCTCCACCTTCATTCACTTTCACAGCAGTTTCATCAACCTAAACCACCTAAGGAGCAGTTAACCAAGTTGTTAATATGGTAGCACCAACTTTCTTAACAGATAGATATGCACCACTAAATCTTCAACAAAAAATGAATGCCATGCCTCAAGAATACCTCAAATTACTTCCTCATTTCACTGTAGAAGATGAAGTAATTGCAGAACAACATTTACCCTTGTTTTTCACTTTTGCTGAGAATTTAAATGTAGAACATCTTAATGTTGTTATCAGACTATTTGTGTTGTCTCTAAGTGGAGAGGCTAGGAAATGGCTCAAAGGTTTACCAAATGATTCTATAAATGACTGCGAAGAGTTAGAAACTCAATTCACTTGGAGATGGGGAGAGAAGAGAGATCACAACTACTCATTGACATTGTTTAACATGATTAGAAGAAAGCCTAATGAAAACATTTCTGAGCTTGTAAAAAGATTCAACAAATTGTACAATAGTTTACCTGCAGAGATGAAGCGCCCCCCCCAGGAGAAAAGGTAGTTTTTGTTGGGGATTTTGAAGTTGTTTTTAGCTTTACATTGACAGAGAGAAGAGTCCCTACTCTTGAGAAGATATAGACATATTCTTTAAAATTGAAGCTAATATGACTACATCTGGAAATGCGAGAGGGAAACAACCAATCCAGGAGAAGGGGAAGGAAAAATAAGAATAATCACAGGCTCTAAGGATTGAAGATATGGAAAAGGTGATGAAAATTTTCAAAAATAAGCTAGCTAGGATGGAGTTGGAAAATAAAAACTCCCAAAGACAAGTACAAAAAAACTGAGGGGGGTTTAATCCTCAATTCAGAAGACATCCCCTGCAAATTCTTTAGAGGGAAAGAAGAGATCAAGACCAGGTTCAAGCATTGTTGTATAAAGAAGTAGCACATGAGGATTAGGTATCTACTATGTATGCAATAGAAGAGGATGAAGAGGAATATTGAGAGGGAGAATATGCTGAAGCTGAAGTTTCTTTTGATCAAGATGAAATGGATGAATACTGTAGGAAATTCACATATTTGTTGGAGGTTTAGTTACATAAAAATTATGATCTAAGGTCTAGAAAGAGATCTAGAGTTCAGGATAATGAAGGTGAACAACAAGGTTCCTTTCCTCCTCCAATGACAACTCTACTATAAAAAGACCCTACAAAACATGTTAGTAATAAGAAACAACCTGTAAATTCACTTATTAGAACAAATGTGCATCAGGACGATTCTTCCTAGAACAAATCAGTTGCCACTAATATCTTGGAGAGAGTCATTCATATACCTGAACAAGCAGCAAATTATAGAAAGAGTTAAGAAGAACCTGAAAATAACGTTGAGAAAACTCATGCTTTCAATTTGACAAAAGAATTTGAGAAAGTAAAAATTCAGTTGCCTCTTCTAGAATTAGCCAAAATACCAGCTTACAAGAAAGAAATTTTAAAATATATTAATATCACACAGGTGGAAGACATAAGTGACACAGTGAGGTTACAAGAAGAAAATCCAGTGGTCACCTTAGTTCCTCATGTAGAAGAAATAGATCCCTCTGTTCCACCCTTCTATATTTCTGTGTTGCTTCATGATTATACTCTACATAATTGCATGTTGGACTCAGGAGCGCCCCATAATCTCATGCCATTGTCTGTTATGAAGGAACTTAGCTTGAATATTACCAATCCTTATAGAGATCTTTATTCATTTGATTCCAAAAGGGTGAAATGTGTTGGGTTAATTAAATATGTAGCAGTTTCATTGGCACAAATCCTAGAAAATAGCATATTCATGGATGTAGTGGTCACTGACATCCCCGCTAGGTTTGGAATGCTCTTTTCAAGATCCTGGGGAGAAAATTTGGGAGGTGTACTAAAATTTATTTTCACTTATCCTATCATTCCTGTTTTTAATGGGGAAGAGAGGAGGTTGTATAGGGAAACAAGGTTTGTGAAGACTACCTCCAAGAAAGATGCAGGAAATTTCCCCATTTATAGTCAAGAAACAAAAGACCTTTCTTGTTTCATCGTGCATGAAGATGCATAATTTACTGAAGACATACAGAATACGTTGTCTTCAGTAGCTGCAAATAACGAGCTGCACTCGAGGAATGTTTGGAAGTGCTACTTTGATGGTGTCTACTCCAAGGAGCACACATGTGCTTGATTCTTGCTGATATCACCAGAAGGTAACCTCATGCCTTTATCTTGTAGACTATAATTTGATTAAAAAAAAAATATGGCTGAGTATGAGGCCTTAATCTCAAGCCTTCAAGTTTCTAAACAGATGGGAGTTCAATGTAATTCAATTTTTGGTGACTCTAAATTGATAATAAGGCATATTAAAAATCATTTTCAAACCAAGCATCCGAGATTGAGATAATATAGGAATGAAGTGTGGGATCTGGTAGAAAAATATTCTGAAGCATTCAATATTCAGTATATTATGAGGGAGGAGAATAGATTGGCCGATTCTTTAGTAGTTGCAGCCATCACCTTCAAACCTCCAATAAATCCAAGGTTAAGGTATGAGATTGAAGTTAGGCATAGATCTTCTATCCCTAATAATGTGTAACATTGGTAGGTGTTTGATGATGATGAACAGATAAGTCAGTTCCTGACCATGATTGGAAACTTTGAAGACATTGAGATAAACCAAGAGGAAGAACAAACAGAGCAAAAATATGAAGCGAGAAACCTTAAGAAGTCAATAGGTGAACATAATATTATCCAATTGAAAGATAATGTGCTCCCTAAAGGGTTGGTTCCCCTTGAAAGAAAACACATCAAGAAGAAGAGATGGAAGATTATAATTTTGGAACTCAGCAGGAATGAAAAATAGTGAAATTATTCAAAGGTGTTCCCAAAAACTACAAAGAAAGATACATTGATCATTTTGAGAAATATATGGATGTGTTTGTCTGGTCATATGAAGACATGAAAACATATGACAAAAGAATTATTCATCATAAGATTCCATTGAAGGAGGGACTCAAACCAAACAAGAAAAGGCTCAGACATATCAACTCATTGTTGTTAGCTCCATTCGAAAAGTAAGTGAAGAAATTGTTGCAGGAAAAATTATAGTCCCTCTCAGATATTCAGACTGGGTTTCTAATCTGGTCCCTGTAAGAAAGAAGAATGGAGAGATAATACTCTGTGTAGACTTCGGGAACTTAAACCGAACATCTCTAAAAGATAATTATCCTTTTCCAAAAATGTACTATGTCTTACAGAAGGTGACAGGAGCTCACATGTTGTCTATGGTTGATGGATTTTCTGGATATAATGAGGTAGCATTAGAAAAATAAGATTAGAAGAAGACTGCTTTCACTATGCCCTGGGGAACCTTCATGTATGCAAGGATGAAATTTGGCCTTATGAACGCAAGTGAAACATTTCAGAGGGCCATGGACATAGCCTTCGTTGGTGACAGGTTTGTAGTTATACATTTGGATTATGTAACTATATTCTCAGGGTCAAATGATGAACATTGGGAGCATTTGCAAAATTTTTTTGAAAAGTGTACAAATTTTGGTCTGTCATTAAATCCTAAGAAATATGTGTTTGCCTTAGAAGAAGCTAAATTATTCGGTCACATAGTTTCTAAAGAAGGAGTAAATATTGACCCAATAAGGGTGGAAGCCATTCCGACTATTCTTTTACCCAGAAGCAAGAAGGATATCTAGAGATTCCTAGCAAAAATAAAATTTCTGAGGAGGTTTGTGCCCAAATATGTTGAGATCGTGAGAAATATAATAGATATGTTGAAGAAAAATGCATAAGTGAAATGGGATAAGGAATTAAGAGATGAATTTGTTAGAATAAAGGAATCATTGGAGGAAGCCCCAGTTTTGATTAGCCCAGACTATCAAAAGGCCTTTCAAGTATTCTCATTTTCATCCCCCACTACTATTGTTGCCGTGTTGTTGCAGAAAAATGAGGACAATAAGGAGAAGCCAGTTGCATTTTTCATCAAATTTCTCAGAGATGCTGAGCTAAAATGCAATATTCTGGAGAAACAAGTATATGTTTTGCTCAGATAAGTGAAATCCTCTTGGACTTATGTGTTGCAGTCCCAAATAATTTCTTATCTTCCTAATTCTGTTGTGAAAGACATGCTAGTCCAAAGTGATGTAGAATGGAAAATGGGGGAGCGGATAGAAAAAATCCAAGAGTATCATTTGGACATAAAACCCACGAAGCTGGTAAAGGCATAGGGTTTATAGAATTTTTTAACAGAGACAAATTTTCAAGCCTTGGGAATTAATCTCTTGGCACTAGTGGATGGAGATGTTAATGAAGATGGTCAAAGCAAGTCCAAAATAGGTATTCAATGGAAATTTTTGTGCTCTTATTGGTATAAGGATATTTTTCACTACTTGTGCTTCTTTTCCTGTCCAACTTCAATAAATAGAAAAAAAATACAGATCTCTCAAGCTCAAGTCTCATCCATATGTTATCATAGAAGCAAAGCCATACTGGAAAGTTCCTGCTAGTATTTTGTTATTATGTTTGACCGAAGGCGAATATATTAAAGTCACCAAACAATAACATGAAAGTCTATGTGGAGGACATTATAGCTGGAAGGTACTCATAATATTCTCAAGTCAGGCTTCTATTGGCCAACCCTATTTGCAGATGTTTATAGACTGGTCAGAAGTTGTTAGAAGTGCCAGTTGTTTGCTAAAAAGAAAAATATTTTCCCATTACCTCTCATCGCAGTATTTATTGAAGAACCCTTCAAGAAATGTGGATTGGATTTTATTGGAGAGATCATTCCACCATCTAGTGTATAGTTCAAGTGGATTCTAATTGCCACTAATTATTTTACAGAATGGGTTGAAGAAATACTGACAAAGAAGAAAAATGACCAAGTATTGATGAAGTTTCCGGTGGAAAACATCTTCAGCAGATTCAGATGTCGAGTCAAAATTGTCACTCATAATGCCTAGGTATTCAACTCTACTCGTTTCATTAATTTATGTCAAAAATATGATGTAATTTTATCACATTCCATAGCATATCATCCCCAAGGGAATGGATTGGAAGAGTCCTCAAATAAGGCATTAGTAAGAATCTTAAAGAAGAAAATCACTAAGAATTAGAAGGATTGATATATGAAGTTGATGTTTTCCCTCTAGGAAGTTCGAGCCACTACCAAGGGATCTACTGGGAAGTCTCCCTATGAACTTTTTTATGGAACTGAAGCACTCTTTCCTACCCAGCTGGCCAAACAAGTGATTTCTTTTCTTCAAAAAGCTCAAGACGAACTGAAAGCTCTGGAAGGAAGATTGAAAAAAATAATTGAATCAAGTGAAAAAAAAAAAAAATTCAGGGATAGCTTGATTATTTATCAGGAGAATATGAAGTCTATATCTGACAGAAAAGCAAAAGAAGTTCTCTTTCAAGTAGGATATTTCGTACTAAGATGGGACACCAGACGAGAAGAGAATGGAAAGCATGGTAAATTTGAGCCTCTCTGGTATGCTCCATATAAGATCTCTGAGGGAAGGTCAAATAACACATTTATTTTGGAAGATCTAGATGGAGAGACAATACAGCTGCCTGTGAAAAGGCAGTATCTGAAGCATAATTTCTCGCATTAAAACTCAACATTCCACCATTGTAAATACCATATTTCTCATTGTTCATATGTCACCAAGCAATATTTGACTCTATGCCCAATGGATAAGGCACTAATCTACTGTTATTAACATTTTCATGGAAAAAATCACTATCCCTAGGTGGAGCTGAATGTTGTGGCTCATTTTCATTTACCTTTGAAATATTTTTCAAAACACCAAAAAATAATATATGATAGAAAATGTAAAATTTTGTGTCTCATAGAAAAATTTTGATTTATATATTTGTACATTAACATTACATGATGAGATGTGAAAGTGGGTCGATTCGGGTTCATTCACGTGCATAATAGTTTAAGTGTCGGACCGATGGGCTCGTTCAGAGCATTGCACGCCAAACACGGTCAATTCAGGCTCATTCACAAGCTCAAGAGGGACAAGTGCGGCACGACACTTGATAAGCTTAGGAGGGTTATAGCGTGCAGAAAGCAAAATAATTTCCAAAATGTAGAGAAAGGATGCATTTCCCTTAAACAATTAAGAGTTTTGGAGGAGGCCCAAATGGAAAAATGTACAATTGGGATCAAAGCGCAAAATTTGAACGAAGAGATAGGCGGTGGATATTAAATTGAAAATTCCCAATCGTAAGTTTCAAAAGATATGCATGGGAGGTAAATGTTAAATTCTCCAAAGTGTGATATGCGCTGGCATAGCAAGCTGACGTGGCAATGATGTGGCGATGACATAAAAAACTGACTTGGCAGATGATGTGGCAAGCTAACATGGCAAATGATGTGACCCTGGCCCGCATACCGCACATCGCAAGTTTTAAAAGTCAAGTGCAAAGGGTTTGAGTTATAATCACCGAAGTATGATATCCAATGTAGTGGGGCCTGATCGGAAGTCACAAATCACATGTTTTAACGAATAAGTGCAGAGGTAAGAGTTAAATTTTCTGAAGTGCGATATACGGTGATGGCGGGACCCAATCGCATTCACAAATTGCAAGTTTTAAAAGATAGTGCAAAGGGTTCATGTTAAAGTCATCGAAGTGCGATGTGCGATGCCAGGTGGGACCCAATCACATTACGCACATCGCAAGTTTTCAAAGATAAGTGCTAAGGAAAAGTTGAAAACAATGGCATGCGAAGTGCAATGTCAGGCGAATGTGATGTGGTGTCAAAAGAAAATTTGAAAGGTCTTCAAATCTGGATGTAAGGAATTCCCCTGTTAAATTGTGTTAGAGGATAGAAGGAGGATTACAATGTAAAGCCACTGAAATGCCTTAATAATGAAGGAAAGAAAAATGCGACAGAAGAACTCGGGTAAGTGACCCAACGCAGATCAAAGGAGAAAAGGTAGAGTCAGGTAGCAGGTGATATGATTGACTTTTTTTGAAGCATAGGGGTATAGGAAGAGTAGGGTAGAAGAGCATATAGCAACCCTATTGGGAGTATGACATATAGGTCAGGCGGGCACAAAGGAATTGTTGTAGAGCTGTGCAACCACTGCATCATAATCAGAAAGGACACCTCAGCACATCGGGAGGATGCTTCCACAACCTTAGATTCAACAAAATGAACATATTTCCAGTTTTAATTTGTTTTCTCAAGTATGATTGGATAATTAATCTTGACAGTTTAGGTAGTAGAATAGTTTCAAGAATTTCAAGAGCTACGAACGACTATGATGTATTTAAGTAGATAGAGATAAATAAAAAGAGTTCCGAGTTATGGACCTCTGGATTACTGTTAATTTGGTATTGAATTTTCTGAGAAATTAATGAAAGAAGATCAAGTTTCTTGCACTTTTTGATGTTGATATGTCTTTCTAGTTTCACTCTTTTTTCATTCCTCTTTGAATAAAGTGAAGTAATGTAGCAGTCGGTCTGCTACTTACATCTGTGAGTAAGAGTTAAATCACATTAATTTACGCTCCTTCACTTCATCTATTCTCTTTTTGCAAACTCTCGAGGGAAATTTAAAGTAATAGATTCCGTGTTTCCAACATATTATTTCGAGTTTCCTCTTTCTCCATGATTTACTCTAAAGCTGAAAAGTGGTAGATTCTGTGTATTCAGCATATCATTTTGAGTTTCTCTTACCACTCTTCTTTTCATTTAATTCAAGTATCAGCAGTTTATGTCATTGTGAAGGCTTTCATTATATAAGATTATTGAGGGTATTAGGTAATTAGATTCCAAAGGTGTTAAACAGAGTTGCTTTGTTATCGTAACTGTCACATACATTTATAAAATATCTTAAGCACTGATTCCTTACCACATCCAAGGAATTGTTTCTTCAGATACAACACCTTTAATGAGGCAAGCTTGAACATGTGAAACATAAGGATGTGCATCATCATAATATGTGAAACAAATCATCTTGGCCACATTAAATAAAACAATCAAGAGTATATCCATTGTTGCCCCTTGAGAAACAATCTCAGGCTGTGTTGAGTTCTATACTCAAGACATTTACCACAACTTTGAAATAAAATATTTGTTGCCCTTTCATTTTGAAAACCTCAAAATGAAATACATAAAATATTTGAATATTTATAACAAAAATAAACCCTTCATAATGCTTTCAAATGTTGAATACAAATGAACATGAATAAGATAGAAATGTTAGTGGAAAAACTTTTTGATAATAGACTGCTAACATAGAATCTGCTATCTTCGGTTTTAGAACAACATGATTGAAAGAAATGAAGGTATTTAACTGTAAATCACAATGTAATATGAGAGACCAACAACTACATTACTTCATTCTGAGAAAAGAGAATAAACACATGATGAAACAGGAAATACTAACCATACTAATCAATTTCTGGAAAATCTTGTGAAAGCTTTATTCATTCTCATAATGATAAAGTACGAAATTTTTTATGCTCTGAGGTCCAAAACTCTTAGAACCTCTTTTATCTTCAAAAAAAGTCTTATATACAACATTACAAAATGGAAATTGATAAAACTGACAAATTCCTAAACTACATGCTTTCGGTCATCACATGGAAATATGAAATTAAATTTTTTTTCCAAAAACTAAGTAAAACATCAAGTAAAACATCCATTCACTAAGTAGCTTGAGATCTTGGAACAAAGGAGGCTCCTGCTTTGGTATATTTTTCTTGTGGAGACATCCACTCTTTGCATTTTCTACACAGGTCCACATTTCAGCTATAGTTCAATTAACAAGTTTTACATGTGCCATCTGGAAATTCATGATCGTGGAATATGTAGGTTTTTCTACAAATAAATTCTTCACCATCCATAACAAATAAAAGTATTTATGTAGGTGATTAAGAATAGTATCTCCCTTCAAAACAACAGTCTTCTCATTGGAATTCCCAATCTTACTTTGTTCTTCCATAAGTAATGTCTCATAAGTTTCCCAAGGTAGTAAGTTTACTTGCTGATCCTAATAGGATGGTAGACCAACCCTCATTCTCTTATCAGATAAAATATTAAATAGTGTCACTGCTCCTTTTAATTCGTTCAACTTTCTCTCTACATCTTTCGTGTATGAATTCTTCATAATCATATTGTTTACATCTAGCACACAGTGAGTCCAATCTTCAATCTGAAAATATTTTTGTTCCTATGTAGTGTTAGTGTTAGTCTTTGCAGCCTCCCTCCAGTGATCAAACATGCTCTTACAAAGTGATTTTAAGGTGTCAAGGTCAAATTTTGTCATTTTAGTGAGTCTTCAAGCAAAATTTGGTCACTAGGCCTTAGGTCTAAGGGTTTGTTTTCACTCTTTTCAAAGTTGTCCAAATGTAGGTCCATGTCACCTTTTAGCTGAGTGTATCATCATTCAAAGGGTTTTCATCAACATTTCAGGTTCCATTGGGTTATTTTACAGCTTTTTCATGCTTCAGTTGTGCCTAGGTAAGGTCCATTTCCCTCTCCTAGGGTTTTGGAGGTAATTTCTCTTGGATGGTCAAATCATCGAAAAAAATTGTATCCTGATGTTCACACACCTTCTCCTATCCTTAATATACCTTATTAAACACTTCCCATCACTGAGATCCCCCAAATTCCTCACTTTTCCACAAAGCCTAGTTTCTTGCCACAACTTGGCAATTTTCTAGGCTAGGCCTGTGTTTTCCCTTTTGGACCCCTTCCCCTCACTCAATCTCTAAGATTCCACTTTCCCCTGCTTCCTAACATCCCTCCCTACTTCCCAAAATTTCCCCAAGAATTTAGAAGCCCCTTATCCCCTTCATTTCGCTTCATTTTAACAAAATCCCTTGTTTCACACATCGGGATAGGTTTCACTAAAAAGATGTTTCAGAGAAATAAAAGATGAATTTTGAAAAACTGAGAGAGGTTTTTGTCCACAACATGCCAAGGAAACAAAAAATCCTCCACTTTTTACATAGGTATCATGTTTTTAGAGAAATGTCAAAAATACCGTTGCCTCAGGAGAATTGAATGCACCTCTGAAGTGACCTTGAGAAAATCAAGATTTCTCCTAGAATGGTTGGTCAAATGACTTTCTTGATGAGTCAAATGATAACTATACAGAAATAAATTTCCAATGAGATATCATGAGCTCAATTTGGAGTTGAGGAAGACTTTCAAAAGTTGACTGCAACAACGCTCTGCCTTGAGGCAGCCTCATTCTGCTCATTTTGACAAGTTTTGGGAGATTTGATTTCTGACAAGGAAAATGAAGTCCAAATTGAAAAATTCCACTTGGGTTGGAAAGTAGACTCCAATATATTTCCAACGAGATATCACATGCTCAATTTGGACACCGGGAAGGCCTCCAAAATCCTCCTGTAAAATTCCCTATGTAGCGTGCTACTCATACAGGAGGTGCGCTACCCATATAAGGTGCGCTACCCACTTAACCTTCCTAGCCAGTGTTAAATAACATGGGCGCTACCCACTTGCTGGGCGCTACCCATTGGGTAGGTGCACTACCCATAAAGTCTTAGGGCCAAATTTTTTCACTCATGCAGCCAGTTTGATGTCACAATAGCTCCATCAACTTGCAAGTAGGTTTTTAATCATTACTCAGTGATTTTTAAACAGGATTGTGGTGTCTTGAAGTGGGGAAATTAATGTATTTGAATGGATAGGTGAAACCCTATATTCATGGCAGATTTATTCCTTAGAGTTTTAAATACATATTGATGGTTTTGTGAAGATTTTCCCACCTTGTATGGTTGATATATATACCTCTGCATATATTGTCAAAGTCTCACTGCCCTCACACTCATTCTACCACTGTTGTCATCATCATTATTTTACCACTGTTATGGCTATTTGTTTCACTGTGGTCATTGTCACATTGTGTCCCATTTCCCATTGACAAACACAGTCTTATACTCATTGTTCCCTTTGACAAATTTTATCCAGTATTTCAAAGGATGCACACTACATTTTGCACTTGGTACTCATTTGTCAAAATTCACTTGTAATCAAAACAGAGACTGTTCTTTTATCCCAATCCACCTAAGCAGAGCTATTACCACTGTGTGTTTCCTATGATGCTTTGGTACATATGTAACATGTTTTGGGTTTTGAGCATACATTGAAAATTTGACTTCACTACACCTATATCAACATACATATTGCAGACATCTTGTTTTCAGAGCCATGTCAGAGACAGATTCAGTTTATGAACAGGAGTATGACAGTGATTCCACAGCAGGACATTACTTGGGAGGATTTCATCTCCCATGACTTCTTCACAGTGCCACAGCTACCTCCCGAGGTAGTTTATGATGAGGGAGAGCCTTCACATTAGCCGGACATCCCTGAGGTCGAGAATATCAGTGCTCCATTTTTTTTGACATACCAGCGAGGCCACATGACCTTATTTGCAGCTACACGGCGAGTATTATCTCCACCCGGGGTGGAAGGGGTCTCGCCGACTCCATCAGCAGAGCGAGTATTATCTCCACATGATGTGGAAGGGGTCTTGCCTTCTTCTTCAGCACAGGTACAGATCCAGGATAGTGGAAAGGAGCCCATGCATGATGAGGGCCCATCAGGAGGCCGGGGCACGGATTTCACGATCATTGATGTTGATGCGAGCTCTCCTAGCTCGAAGTTGAAAGAGATCATCCAGGAGAAAAGGGCCGAGAATGACACGCTGAAAGATAAATTGCAGAAGGCTCAGTGGGTGATAAACTATCTGGAGCAGTGCAACAAACATCTTGAGGATGAACACACACTTTATGAGCTACGGCGAATCCGTGAGGATCGACAATTGTCCCGGAAGAGACCCGGTGACATGACATCAATCAATCAAGATTCTGTACTCACGCATGTTAAAATTCATCTGGAGAACTTGTTGGCAAAGGCCAATCGAGACAAATACATGCTTCGTCACATGAAAAATCGCTATTGGGCCCGCATGCACGTCTGCAAGGCAAGAATGAAGATTATGAAGAGGAGGTTGAGCGAAGCACTAAAATGGTGGAAAAGGCCTGATCCACTCCGGATTTTCGCCGAGGCTTCGTTGGCTGGGCATGATACATGATGGAGGGTCTTCACTCTAAATTTGAGCAAATTCAGAGAAATTTTTGTCATTTTGAAATATTTTGGTCCAAAAACAGATTTTTCCGCTATACGGGTAGCGCGTCGACATGCTCACTTTTGTTTGGGACACTTGCTGAAGGAAAAATTCATATTTTTGAGTTTTTCATGGTAATTTATGCATGCTCAGGTATTTCCGAAGCGTTTCATCAGGTTCTGGATGACCAAAAGGCTCAAAAACACCATGAAAACCACCTTGCTGCCACCTTTTGCACCAGCAGGAAGTACTTCTGGGAGAATGAAGTTGTGGAGGGTAAAATGAGCTCCAAATTGGGAAATTCCACTTTTTTTGGATAGCCAACATCCAGGGCTTTCCAAAAAGCTATCATGAGCTCAATTTGGATGCCGATAAGTGCCTCAAAATCAGGCTGAAAGGCACGCTACCCATATAGATTTTTGGCTGATTTTTCACCTTCCAGCTCAGGATTTCGGCCAGTTGGGACCAATTATTCTTGTGGATGAAATTTTTGGGTTCTCATGATGTAAATTGATGGTTAGCATGTAACTTTGGCTCACTTTTACCTATTCTAGAAGATTCACTCTCAAAAAAGTGAAAATCATGTAAATGAATCAGTTTCCACTCTTTTAGAGGCAAGTTGTTAGCTACCTAGATTTTAGCTCCTTGATTAGAATTTGGTTGAAACTGATTCCTGAAGAAGGAATTCGACCCCTAGAGGTGTGGGAAGGGGTTAGGATGGTCTATATGATGTAATTTCTCAATCATTTTCAGAGGTTGGAGAGGTTGGACTCTTGGGAAACTTTTAGCACACTATTGTACATATTTTTCATATTTTGGCTAAGGAAAGATCAGAGGTTTTGCGGCACCTGTTGGGATTCTTGTGGCTTTCAGTTCTTGATGGTGTTTTCTCTCGGTTTATTGTAATTTATTTCATTTTTAATGTATGCCATCTCTTCTTATGCTTCTGAAACTAAATGAATGAGTAGATGAGGTTGAATCCATTGTTTACAGTGCTCTGCCTTTGAATTCATTTAGTTTTACATGTTTTCGCCTGTTTGGAGAGGATCCAAGTTCTTCTTTGCCCTCTTCAGCTCCTTGTCATTCTGATCTATCCATATACCCAATCAAAAGCATCAATACTATCGCCTACCTCGCCCCAACTCGAATTCTGCAAAGATCTAGCCTTATCCCTGGACCCAAAAATTGTTTTTTCCCATTTCTCCAACAAAAACCCAAAAATCAAAATCAAACTTTCCTATCTCTTTACTAGCCTAAAATCAGTACCAATTATAAGTTATCTCAGCCCCTTTGAAGATCCTTTGCCGAGATAGACCCGGAGAGAGCCCTCTCCTGTCCTCGTAGGGCTAGCTACGAGGCTGAGCGTGGTTTGATGTAGCCTTGAGTTTTACCTTATTTCAGCCTAAGGTAGATTTGAGCGCTAACATGTATAATTATAGTTTATAAAATCTATACGCTTCCTAGCATACAATTTATTTTTTCTGACTTTGTTTATTTGTGACAATAATCCCTTCCAAGTCTCTCCCAATACTCTTTTCTTCTCCAATGATAACGATAAAATGCCCCACATTCTTGAAAACTTCAATAATGTCAGTCCATATGATTTCCCTAGCCTGAATGAGGGACATATTCCATTTCACTTTCTTGTTCAGTTATTTGATTCCTTGATAAGAAATATAATAATCTTATTTGTATTTTTTTGTACATTATCTATGGAAAATTGTTCTTTCTCGGGCATTAAATAAAGTAAGATTTGAGCAAACTCAGGCCCAGGAAATATTGAAAGTATGTGGCTAGAAATTAATGAGAGAAACTCACATATGAATCTGTAGGAGGATAATAGAGGGATTTTTGACTTAAGAGAACAGACACTTGGAAAAAAAATTCTCCCAACTGGTTCATCAGAAAACATTTCTGAGGGTACATAGTTGAAACCCACCAATGAATGAATTTTGGGAGAAGATAGGTTTGAAAAACAAAAGCTTACAATACTCCTAATTTAACTAAACCATAATAGACTGGAAACTTAGACTACTTTAGAATGAGATGTTGGTAACAAAGAGGATGGTTAACTGGAAAAACTACGTCTACAATGCCGCTTTCAGTATCCATCAAGAGAATGTGGGCGGAAGACTCGACCAAAAAAATTTTCTTTGCCATTTCATGAAAAATTCAAGTGCAATTATGTGAAATACATGGCTCTTACGGGGCAAATGGTGACTTAGACGCTAGTACAAAATTCTGAAACTTTGGCTGTTCAGGAGAAGACATGGAAAAAATATGAAGACAAACCCTTTTATAGATAAAGAAAAACTCAGAGGTGAAATGAATGAAAATATGATAGACAAGACAAGTGAAATGACAGATGATATGATGATTTGGAATAATGACATGGCAAGATCGATGCTGACATCCCGGGCTCACTTGTTGTCATCACTATGAGGGGACTCTATTGTACATGAAGGTTTTCAGAGCTGTGCACCCACAATTAATCTAAATCATTCATTGTGAGTCAATGATCGGAGGTTAACAATCTTGCGGAGGCACCCCTCATCATAACATCCACACTATTTGTGGTGTCAGGCTTACGACATCGTGGAAACAGTAACATATCCATGGGCTCAATGGCATAACTTGATATATTTTTAACTTGCACTCTAGTGTATCGCCCCACTTTGTCTGCATCCAACTAATCTGACAAGTGTTTAGCATACCATTTATTCAAGTTGTTTTTTTTGTATATATATGATTTTTTTTTCAAAAGAGATATTAAAATGGATACACCATATAAAAAGTTAAAACGAGTCATAGTAGCTAGCAATACCTATGTTAAATATTCATTTTAGGAATATGTACTATACAAACAACCTCACATAGTGTAAGGGAAGGACTTCCAATTAATATAATAGTCCCATATATAATAAAAAAATTGAGTAATCCTCCATGAAAAATGCTCAATGCTTATCTCACTATCATGCATAATTATTCAATTTAGCATTAACTATAAATATGTATATAAATGTTCTCAAATCATCAATACCAACTTACATGGCAAATATAGCTTGATATATACATAGGAAACATCAAATAACATTTACAATTCCTTGATAGGATGGGAATACTCTAATTTTCTCTACTTAATATTTTCTGGAAAATGAAGAAGGGACTACAACATTCCACCCAATTGTAGGCACAACTACACTCCAAATTTCTTGTAACTAGCCACAATCAAGTGAGATCTGATGTATAAATGATTCTTTACGATATTGCAACAAAGGTCAATTTATGAATAGATGAAATTCAATCTCCTTCATTTGAAAGGGAAGAGTGTCTCAAGTACTAAGTATTGGACCATACATAGTGAATTATTGTCACTGAGGTCTTTCATAGCTAAAAGGGAGACCTGTCCACTGTCCCTTATGGTTGCCCCAATGAGTCTTCCTCTTTTTAGTGCTTGACATGCACAAACAAAATAAAGGGGGTCAAGTTATTCATAGTGTCTGGACATAGGTATGAGGTCCTCTCCAACTATTGCAAATCAAGCATGGACTTTGCGATCTACTGTCGAAGCAAAGGTTTTTAGGTTCACATGGATTACAGGGATCTGGTTCACATGTTCATAATTGGAATGGGTTTACACATACATATTTTAGTTCTCTCCAATTGATGTAATACTTTTCTTGTGGCCTCCAAAACTAACTGCCACACTTCAAAAAATTTCGAGCAATGACAACATTCCCCATGAGTGTTGGCTTCACAAAGCAGGTTCTTGGTTCCTTCTCGGGTGAAAACTCAACCTAGCACTATGATGTGATATTTAGCCTCTTCTTGGGCATATGTAGTGCATTTTTTCCATTCCTCATAAGTATGTGCAGTAGTTGGTAGCACAAAAAGCATATATAGAGTTAGAACATTAAATTTAGAGAAGACTATAAAACTTTCCAATCTACCCATAAGCTTCCTAAGCAAGCTTCTATTCACATCAAGATCTGTATATGCATGTCCTTCTTCTTGAACTTTAGTCACGTTTTTATAGTTAAGTTATAAAAATGAAAAGAAAAAGCTTACATGGCTTTTAACCATGGAGATTCTTATCTTATAAATTGGGTTTGTTACAATATCATGTGCCAATACCATGGTTTATCTATACCAAAAAATCATAACTCATGACAATTTTTTTAATTAATAAATTTAATTAAAAGCATAAAAATGGTATAAGTACTTTTCAAATAAATCTAAACTTTTGATTTGTGACTAATGTTATATTTAAATTATTCAAAAATATTGCATAAAGATTAAATCCCTATCATCCTTATAATAATTATTAATAATTAAATTAAAATACTAAAAAATCAATTCCAAAATAAACATATATTAACATAATTATAAATTAGTATTAACCTAATTATATTAATTGCATTCTATATTTTATATTTATATCTATATTTCATTTCAATTTATAAACTAGATTATAATAAATCCCTTTGTTTTGTTTGAGATTAACTCTCTTTTTTGTTTGAGGGTTGATGGTTGAGAATAACCTTCTCAAATTGTTGGACAACATTTACGTTGTAATTTTGAAAAGTGAAATGTGGAAATATTGTAAAAGAGTAATAAACCCTTTTGTATTGTTTGAGCTAAAACTCTTTCTGTTGAGAGAAGGTTTTTAGTTTCTTTAGTTAGATAATTTGAAATAAAATACGAGGTCATTCGTGAGATAAAGTGACGCTACAATATCTACAAAGTCCATCATCCGTCAAAACTCTTATAAGTCTCTGTTTCTTACTTCATTTGCACCATTACTAGAGTTGCAACTATACTTTTAATTTTAATTCTCGAGTTCATTACTCCAATTGTACCATAACTGGAGATCATTACTCGAGATGCACCAAGTGATTATCACATATAGTTTTAATTTTAAAAATTATTAATGATCATTACACGAGTGATCATTACGAGAGTTTTAATTTAAGAACCCTTTTAATTTAATTTTATGAGAGTGATCATTATGTGTAAATAATTATGTATAATTGTTATATTTTGAATTGTGATGAATGAATCTTAATATGACATGTGTTTAAAAAATTATGGCCATTATAAATTAAATAATTAACTAATATTTTGTTTGGAAATAATATCAAGAATTTAATTTAAAAAGTATTAGTGATGTATGTGAAGTAACATCTTGCGTTTATTGAACATGGTAATTTTACTTAATTAGTAATTAATGAGCTAAAAATATAAAAAATATTTTTGAACTCTCTAACATTTGAGTGTCAATGTTTATTTGAGTTTTAAATGTTTTTTTAAGTGTAGATAATTTCTTTGTATATTAAAAATATATTTTAAAAATAAAAGTCATTATAAAGGTAATTTAATTTTGGAAATGAGGGATAAGACTGCGAAGATCCGGAGAGATGGCCATAGTGAGGGTTTCTGCAAGGTTTTTACTAAGCTCCGCCGCCGCCAAGCCTGTAGATCAAGGTAGCATAGACCCAGAAAGGCTCTCTTGCGGCGATGACATCAATCTGATCGCATCAAATCCAAACGAGGTGAGACATGCAGTTTTGTTGTGGCCTTATGGATGTGAAGGCCAGATTTGAGCCCCAAGGGAGATATATCATAGTATTAAAGCTACGTCTCCAGCCCTTAAGCAATCAGCGTGCGATCCACCCCAATCAAGGGCACCGTGCGACCGTTTCTTTCTACTTCATTCCACACCTTTCAAGGAAGATACCGCCACAGGTTTTTCCCACGTTTTTTCTATGACTGGCAAATAGATTCAGTCATCGTGGTCTAGACTGGCGGAAGAAAAATGCTATGGAGCACAAGGGTCCCTGCTCCTCAGAGCGCTTGGGGGCAGGGCATTTTCTGATTCGGTATCTCTGTCTCTGGAAAGCCTCCTGATCGGTCTTGGCAGGGAGTTTTGTTTGATTTATATGCCCTTACCTTTGTATAGGGCAAGAGAAGAGGCACTCAAGCTTGTCATGTAGAACCCACAACCGAATCAGAAGAAAGGAGAGGCAAAGATGAGGGATCGGCATAAGCAGGGAGCGATTCTTGCTCGATATTCAACAACCAAATCGTTCTCTAAACCCCATTCAATAGGTAAGAACCCGTTTCTGCTGAATTCTCCCCATTTTGAAATATTTATCAGACCTCCTATGGGTAAGACTCGTTTATTCTGGGTAAATGATGACACCACTATTCTACATCTCAAGCACAAAATATGGAGATTGACGGGGTACCCAGTACCGATCCAACATCTGGTGAATGGGCACATCTCTCTCTAGGATTGCAAGCTCTTAAAGGACTACACTATTAAAGAAGAGATGACCATTACCCTAAACTTGCGTTTGTGAGGGGGTGATGTGAATCAGAGCATGCCAAGATCTGCAGGGGGAGATAAAGGGAAAATTCCCATCAGCCAACAACAATTAAATGGAGGCCCCTCCTACAAAAATATCCTATAGGGGAAAAAAGTGATAGGCTCACCTCCAGAACAGGCTGGAAATTATCCGCGGCCCTACATAGTAGAACAACAGGATCAAACCCCTCCACTAAAAATCATGAGTTCAGCAACAGAGGAGCATATAAAGACATATGAAGCCTAGACATTAATATGCCGCTTCAATTGTTTCTGGCCCAAACCCATGGACCTTTTTCACTGGATTTTCACCCAATGGTCTCTGGAATGTGAAATACATCTCTGTTCCGAGGGCTTTTTATTGTTAAATTTCAAACCTCGGAGGAAAGAGATATTATAATCAGAGAGGGGCCTTGGTTCTAGGGTCCACGGGGCTTTTTATCACTCCATGGTTTCCAGATTTCGATCCCAACACTATGACAGTTTCTAGATTACCAGTATGGGTGAGACTACACAACCTGCCTCTTCATTTCTGGAACGAACAAGTTCTCGAGAGCATTGGGAACAACCTCGGACAGTATATTAAAATAGACATGGAAATATTAGAACAAAGAATCTTCACCTTTGCCCAAATCTGCGTAGAAGTAGATTTAAGCAAAGGGCTACCAGAAACCATTATGCTGATTTATAAGCAACAAAACAGGTTGCAATCACTTGATTACGAGAACACCACGTTCAGATGCAGGAATTGCAGGATGACAGGACATCTAAAAAATACATGTCCAGAAGTTAAGAAAGAAAACAACAAAAAGAAACCGAATAGAAAGCAGAGGAAAGGCTGGCAATTTCCCCCTCCTAACTCAGAGGAGGACGAGTCAGACGAAGAAGAGGAACTAGCTCCACCACAAAGTAAGCAGCGTACATAGGAACCAGAGGTACAAACAGAGGACATCATCACGCCCATGGATCCACACCTTCAGACGAATCAAGCAGACAGGAACGTCGTGGACATGGGCAGCAGAGGGATTAAAAGACACCATACATCAGAAACTTCAGATTCAGACAAGGACACAGGAACTCAAAATGTTGAAAATCAGATTGTCCTTGCCACTTGTGTTCCATCTCAGGGTGAATGACACAAGGTTGAGAAGAAGAAAGGCAGAAAAACCTGATTTGTGGGACGCTTTTCCCATGATCTAGAAGCTTCTAGTTTTTCCATCTCTTTCTCTCTTCACCTTTCTCTTTCTTTTTCTTTTTCTTTCATTCTTTCTGAATGCAAGGTAGCCTCGCTACGATGCATTGTGTGCGAAAGCACATGAGCCCAATGGGCAATTTCTGAAAATGCTTCAATGCATATGCTATGTGTAACTTTTCATTTCTATAAATAAAAAGTTGTCGACTTTTTCTGCAGGAAAAAAAATAAAAAAAATTGGAATTTTCATATATTTAAAAAGATTATATTTTTTAAATATGTAAATTTCCTTTTACATTTTTTAATACCAAGACATTCAAATAAATTCATGTTGTTTATTTTTATTCATGTCAATATCATATTACACCTTAAAATAATGGCATATCTCTTATATATTATATGACATATCTCTCTCATATTAAGTTACTTGGTATTCAAATATTTTAAGGATTAACGGAGATTCATCTTGACCCTCAATATATTAAAAAACTAGGGGGATCAAATATTTTCAAATGCAAACCTCTTTTAGAGTGAAAAACTTGAAAAAAAAAATGTAACTCAAAAAATTTGATTCCTTGGTGATCTTATGATATATATATATCACACATGAATCATAAACGAGAGGAAATAAATACACTAGTATAGTACCTATCCAACTAGTGATCAATGCTAAGGATGAGGGCCGTTCTTCTTCACTATGAGTTGGTAAATTACACAACACTCAATCTCATCAAATGAAAGGTATGAAGCCATGAGTGGGAGAGATTTGAATGCATGAAAATTTTAATACAATATTACAACCATGGCAATCCATCCTTTCTTCTCTTTCTATGCATTTTGCACTGTAAGAGAGTACATTCTTTTATGAATTCATAATATATTTCTATTTTTGAAAGGAAATATAATCATGAGAATATCTTCTATTCTCATGTGATCTAAATCAAGACTATACAGTAACTTTCTTTTAGAAAATTATCCTAGTGGAAACAAAGTTGTAACAACTTTTCTTAAAATGCAATGATTTATCAATTTAAAATCCTAATTGTTTCAATTGGGTTTCTTTCTCTATCCTGATATGTGTCGTCTCAATGGTTCAGCTAGCCTTGATTGGGTGTATTTCCAAATTAGTTTTCATTTAGAGAAAAACATGTCCAAAATAAGGTGATTGTATCCACAACATCAGCAAAGTATTTGCTCCATTCTTGGTGAGGAAAAACTAGGAAATATTCTCCTGTAACAACACATCACTGAGCTACACCCTCTCTAACAACCCTTTGTCATTTCATTAATAAAATAGCGTAACAAATTAGCTTCTATGGAAAATTAGAAAATAAAATGGATAATAAGGATAACATACAAAAATACCACATACTTTAGCTAATGATGATTATACAAGTAATAGGGCATTGCTTTGAGAGTCTGAAATGACAAGAAAAGGCAGGGAAAATAGGTGCAAAAAGATGCCAATTCTAGGTCTCAAAATATCCCCCCAAATTAAACATATGCATGTCTCCATGCAAATCCTTATAATTGGTTTCTGATATTCTAAGAATTGAACTTTGAAAAACAAAATTCCACAAATTTTTCTTTAGCAAGTTCTTTGTAAACTTAACATAAAAATAATTCCACTTCCCACAAATTATCATCTATCTATTATGTCTTATGCTACTAGTAAATATGGAGCCAAAAAAGAGGAAATTTGAACCTGATCCCATACTAAGTGGACCCACTTTTCCTGATACACTCACTACAAAATAAAAGGAAGATATCATTCCTGAACAACTGAAGAACCACCTAAATTGTGAATATTGGAAGATATTGTTGCAAACATTTGCAAGATATAATCGTTACTCTATGTTGTTCATATGTTGTCATGTATCGAAAAGGATTTCCTAAAATATTCATGAATGGACTATTTCCTTTACTGTTGTCATCCAACAAAGACTTTTAACTGTTATGTACAACACCTGCGGTAGCTAAAGTTGTATCTTTAGAATCAGAGACAAGTGAAGTTTTTCTCATAGCACCAGTGTTCTCTACATCTGTAGTAAGATGAAGTTTTGATTGCAACATATGGTCAAGTATGAGTAATAATGAAATCACGCACTTGGGAACTGAAACTTTTCCCTTATCAGGTTATTTTTCATACAATTTTTCAATAAGTACAATGTATACCAAGAAGTCCATTATTGGCTCCTATATCTCTAGTAATGTTTTCTTGACTAAAAAATAATTCCAAAATATGAGAAATAGTTGACAATGGACTAGTTCCTTTTTTAGATCCATCAACCTTACAAAGCTTTAGTTATTGAATAAGAAGGGAAATAACTCACAAATGGTATTAGCCTTTGTTTCACCTGCAAAAATTCACAATCAAATTAGTCATGGAAAAATCAATTGCATCTATACTTTGCAACAGATTCATTAATGTAGTTAATATATCTAGAACGGGATGATTTTCTAGAGGTTTCTCTGTAGAAATTATATAACATATAACCGTATATATCTAGATTTTCCTGATCTAACAATATTTATCATCTTGCTAAATATAGAATCTTTCCACTGTTAATCTTTTGCGGAAATTTAAACTCAATTTCAAGCACATGAAGCAATAAAAACAATCGCACATAACACATTGTTTAACGGGAAAGCCTAAAACTAAAAACCCCAACTATCATATGTTATGTATCATGGAGATCATGTAACAATCTCATACAAATCTTAGTACATCAAGCTCTCAGTACAATCAATCGTCACACACTAACATGAAGAAATATAAAAATCCATGCACTAATTTCTTGCCACCTGATAGCCTGCCTCCATTGTGTAATCCTTGTTGAAGAAGACCCCTGAATGAATTCGAATTGGCCTTGCCTTGACTGCGAAATTCTTGTTGGAAACTCCAATGTGCGTGTGATGCAATCAATGCATGACTATAGTCACAACAGATAGTCCATCTCACCCTTTCACCTACCTCTCCATTGGGTCTCCACTGGAACTGACATGCATTGTAGTTAACTGCTATATTTTTTTAGTTGATCAATGAGTTATTATTTGTGAATTAATTAATTAATTAATTCACTCCACTCTCACTAGTGTATCATTCAGTTAGACTAGATACAACTAGCTCAACTGAGTTTAACTCCAATAATTGAGTTAAACTGAATAACAACTCCATGAACTACTCTTCCAACATTGTCATAAATTTTCCACTTCAGTTTTAGCTGAGTCCTCCATGCATGAACCACCAGTAAACCCTAGGAATTGCGTAATTCCTTCAACCCACTGATTTACCAAATCTGTATACTGAAATAAAGTGCTTCAAGAGAATAAGTTGATATTTAGAGTCTGATTATTATTAAGGGCTAATAATAATCGACACGTGTATTTTTAGATCGATGATCTATAAATAGACTTCGCCCAATCTTCTAAAAAATATAATTTCATCTATTTTTCCAACTTGACCAACCATCCACAAATAGCATCCTGCAACTTCTGAAATATGATCACCATGTCTAAAAATAGACATAGTCTAAAAATATACTTACACCTAAAAATAGCTTGTGGGCCCACTTAGTGAAGGTGACTGATTTTCACTAAGCTTCATCATCTTGTTTAATCTCAACACTCCCTCTCAACAAGATAGTGATTATCCTTCACCCTGTTCCTGCCTCTATGGTATTCGATTTTTCTCCTGCCGAGCGCCTTCATCAGAATATTGGCATCCTAATCTTCGGTAGGAATGTACTGAAGCAACATGATCTTCTGCTACACAAAATCTCTGATATGATGATACTGGATATGAATATGTTTCGATATATCATGAAACACATAATTAATCAAGAGTTTAATGCAACTCTGATTATCACAATGTATCACTGTAGCATGTAAATGTGAATCAAAGAAATCGACCAGGACCTTCCTCCTCCAGATAGCCTCACATGCAACTTAGCTTGCTACCATGTATTCTACTTCTGCTGAACTAAGTGCCACAGATCTTTGTTTCTTGCTGTACCAAGAAACTGTTGTAGATCCAATATTGAAAATCCCTCTAGATGTACTCTTTCTATCCATTGGGCTGCCTACCCAATCTACATCCATGAAGACATGCAACTTAACCTCATCCATCTGTCTGTACCATAACCCATACTCATATGTGCCCCTAAAATACCTTAGGACATGCTTGCCTGCCTTCGAAAAGAGCTTGGTAGGCTTAACCATCGCTTGTGAAATTTGGTTCACTTCATAGCATATGTCTAGTCTTGTATTAACTAAATACATGAGCAAACCCACCAACTATCGATAAACAGTGGCATCCACTACCTCTGCCGATGTAACATCCTATTTCCTATAATTTTTTGGAAGAGAAGTGTCGATAGGCTTGCAGCCTTGCATGTGAAACTTCTCCAGTATCTCCCGGGCATACTTGCCTTGAGACACAAACAATTCACCTTCCTGCTACCATATTTCCAATTCAAGGAAATAATGAAGAAGGCCCAAATCCTTCATCTCAAACTCCTTTGCAAGATCTGCCTTGCATGAGTGTATCAACTGCATCACCCGTTAGTATTAAATCATCAACATAAAGAACAATTATTAAAAGATTACCCTCCACCATAATTTGGTATAGGTTTACATCTGCCTCACTCTTAGTGAAACCAAGTCTGGTGAAATAGCTCTCGATCTGAGTGTACCAAATACAAGGTGCTTGCTTCAACCCATACAAAGCACTTTTGAGCCTACACACATGTGACTTGAATTTGAAGATCTCAAATACTTCAGGCTGCTCAATGTACACCTCTTCCTCAATGATCCCATCTATGCTGAGAGAGAAAGGATGGTCCGTATGGAATAATACCGTGTGACAAGTGTAATGGTTTCTTCATAATCAATCCCCTAGATCTATGAGAACCCCCGAGCAACAAATTTTTCCTTATACTTCTCGACACTCCTATTAGCAACTTTCTTTACCTTGTAGATCCTACAACTGATTTACCCACTGGCCTTGGAACAATCTCCCAAGCACTGTTTCTGACAATGGAGTCATACTCCTCCAACATGGCATCTACCCATGTGGGCTCCTACACTTCCTCTTAGAAAGAAGATGGTTCTGTCATGATATACTTGCTCATAAGATCCATGTATCTAGTAAATTAGTTAGGTGATTGTCTCTGTCTGTGCTGTGATGTAAGGACTCCTACATTCTGTGCCACATCAAGCTTCAGTATCTCAACTTCTGTGGTACACTTTCTGCCTTGTTTGATGTTTGGTTCTACATGAATGGACTCCTCCACTCCATGAATCTCCTCCTATGGCTCATCCATATCTAGAGGCTCGTCTTTGGGAACATTGAGCTCCTCCTCTACATGCAATTGTAGCTCCCTCTCAAGCGACAACTTCATGGCTTTCACTTCATTAGATTTTATATCCCATTGCACCACAGTCATCAGACTATCTAGAAAACACACACGATAATTATGGGGTGTTTCTGTGTACCCCACAAATATCCTAAATTTTGCAGTCGGCTCCAGCTTCTTCGTGGCGTCCTTTGTTACATGAATGTAAACAGATGAGCCAAAAATATTCAAATGAGAAATATTAGGCTTCTTACCAGTAAAATCTTCTTTAGATGTACTCATGCCAAGTACTCTATGAGGACAATGGTTTTTCCCATAAACCGTAGTGTTGCATGCTTCCACCCACAAGTGCATCAGTAGGTCGTGGTCATGCAGCATGGCTCCTGCAACATCCATGGTCGTTCTGTTATTCCTCTCCGCAACCCCATTCCGCTGTAGTTTATGAGTCGCTATGAGTTCTCTTCAAATTCCTTATTTGCTACAGAAGTCTTTGAATTCACCCGAGATATATTCACCACCATTATCGCTCTGTAGAGCCTTCACTTGCTTCCCTGACTTCTTCTCCACCAATGCTTTAAACTAACATATCTTTGAGAATTTTTCGCTCTTATTCTACATGAAGAAGATCCAACATCTACGAGAATATTCATCAACAAAAATAACATAATACCTGTGTTTTTTTGTTGAAACAACCAAGAAAGGTCCACACACGTGTGTGTAAATTCTCTCCAGGATCACCGAAGCACAATTCTCCTTCTCATGAAAGGTGGTCTTCACAAACTTACACATAGTACATCCCTTGCACTGATATGAATACGAAAGAGTACCCTTGGGAAGTCTAGTAGAAATATGATGCAAAATATTAAAAGCACCATCGTGAATATGGCCCAATCTCCTGTGCCATAATTTTCCCTCATCCTAACTCACCACTTCTTCTGCTCTGCCCATCATTGTAGTGTCGTCATCTACCGCCAACTTGTAGAGATTCTTAACTCAAATCCCTATCCTCTTGATTTTACCTGTTGTTTTATGTCACAGGAAATATTTTCCATCGCTGAAAACAATGTCATAACCTCTGTCTTCCAACATCACGATCGAGACCAAGTTCTTCTTCACACCTGGAACATGCATAACATATTTCAACAAAAAAGGATTAACTGACTCCCTCTCAAAGGTAATGTTTCCAATGTCGGTCGCACTGTATCGACCATCGTTACCCATCTCTATATGCATTTGGAGGTCTTTATCCTCCAATTCCCTAAACAACTCCTTGTCTCCCGTCATATGGAAAGACGCACCACTATCAAGATACCACACTGATTCCATAATGTTTGAAACCAGGCATGCGATCAAAGAGAAATCAAGTTCAAATTGAGAGGCTAAGGCGTCACCCACTGCAGCTCCAACAACATTCTTGTTCTTCTTCTTTTGTGGGCAGTTAGTTGTGAAATGCCCATTTTTGTGATAGTGAAAACACTTCACCTTGGACAAATCTTGCTTCTTGCCTTTAGCCTTAGATTTTGAAGGGAATTTATTCCCCTTCCCTTTCCTTTCTTTGGAAGCCAAAGTGAAATTCTCTTCATCTTCATTCTTCGATGAAGAGCCATCCATGGTACTTCGCCTTATCTCCTCCTGCACAAGATCCAACCAAAGTCGTTCCCAACCCAACAGTTTCTCTCGTCCATTGACAGAGTCTTCGTAGCTATGCTAACTCTTCGAAAGCCCAAGGAGAGCCAAGCTCACCAAGTCATCATCATCAACAGTAATCCCCACACTTCCCAGTTCATCCCTACAGTGGACAAACTTCATGAGATATTTTGGAATATTCTCGCCCTTCTCCATTTTTATTTTTCCAAGCTTATCTTTCAGTGCCAACTTCCTCTGGTCATTGTTGCTTTGGAAAAAATCTTTCAAAGCCTTCCACAATTCAAATGGACTGGATTTCCCATGAAGGTTAGGTAGAATATGGTACTTCACACCTTCCAACAGAATTCTTCTTGTCTTTTCTACCTTCTTTTGCCATGCATCAAGTCCTACAACATTGCTAGAACCTGGCTTAGGAACATCGCTATCAATGAACTCCTTCAGTCCATTATCTTCCAGCACCGACTCCATCCTATCCTTCCAGGCTATGTACTTCAAGCTACCCTCAAGGTAATACTCCAATCAAAACCCATTGAAAGACATTTCAATGAATACTCAACTCTCGGACCAAGAATTTTCTCCAACAAATTTGAATTGTCCACCAGCATAAACTCAACAATTCTTCACAATTACAATCTTCAAGAATTAACACTACTCTGATACCATGCAGAAATTATATAACATATAATTGTATATATCCAGATTCTCCTGATCTAACAATATTTATCTTCTTGCTAAATACATAATCCTTCTACTGTTAATCTTTTGTGGAAATTGAAACTCAATTGCAAACACATGAAGCAATAAAAACAATCACACATAACACAGTTGTTTAAAGGGAAATCTTGCAGCTAAAAACCCAAACTATCATATATTATGTATCATGGAGATCATGTAACAAGATCATACAAATCTTAGTACATCAAGCTCTCACTACAATCAATCGTTACACACTAACATGAGGAAATCTGCAAATCCATGCACTGATTTCTTGCCACCTGATAGCCTACCTCCACTATGCAATCCCTACTAAAGAAGACCCCTGAATGAATTTGAATTGGCCTTGCCTTGACTGCACAATCCTCATTGGATACTCCAATGCATGTGTGATGCAATCAATGCATCATTGTAGTCACAACAGATAGTCTATCTCAACCTTTCACCTACCTCTCCACTGGGTCTCCACTGGATCTGACATGCACTATAGTTAACCGTTGTTTTTTTTCAGTTGATTAGTGAGTTATTATTTGTGAATTAATTAACTAATTAATTCGCTCCACTCTCACTAGTGTATCATTCAGTTAGACTATATACAAATAGCTCAATTAAGTTTAACTCCAATAACTGAGTTAAACTGAATAACAACTCCATGAACTACTCTTCCAACTCTGTCATAACTTTGCCACATCAGTTCTAATTGAGTCCTCCATGCATGAACCACCAGATTTTCTAAATCTACATACTGAAATAAACTACTCCAAGAGAATAAGTTGATATTTAGAGTCTGGTTATTATTAAGGGCTAATAATAATCGACACATCTATTTTTAGATCGACGATCTATAAATAGACTTCACCCAATATTCTAAAAAATAGAATTTCATCTATTTTTCCAACTTGACCAACCATTCAGAAATAGCATCCTGCAATTTCTGAAATATGATCACCATGTCTAAAAATAGACATAGTCTAAAAAAATACTTACACCTAAAAATATCTTGTGGGCCCACTTAGTGAAGGTGAGTGATTTTCACTAAGCTTCATCATCTTGTTGAATCTAAACATTCTCTTCATAAGAAACATATCTTCCTTTTTCATTAGCATTTTCTTTGGGAATCTCATAATTACCCAGTGACAAGGAAAGAGCTTGGGCAAGTTCATCATATTCTTGCATTGGCTCCTTAAGATGACTAAAGAGCCACTCCATAGCCAGTTCAACACTATTTTCATCAACACGCCACAATGCTTCCTCTGCCCTGGACACATGGTCAAGTATGAGCAATAACGAGGTAACCCACTTGGGAACTGAAACTTTTTCCCCTGTCAGGTTATTTGGCATAATTTTTTTTTAATAATTCCAACGTACACCAACAATTCCATTCTTAGCTCCTATATCTCTAGTATTGGTGTCTTCACTAAAAAATAATGAAAAAATATGAGAAATAGTTGATAATGGACTAGTTCCCTTTTTAGATCCATCCACCTTACAAAGCTTTAGTTGTTGAATAAGAAGGGAAATAGCTCATAGACAATAGTAGCCTTTGTTTCGGCTACACAAAGTCACAATCAAATAAGTCATGAAAAAAAGAAATTGTATATCTACTTTCCCACATATTCATACATGTATTTGAGATATCTGCAATGTGAGGATTTTCTAGCGGTTTCTCTTCATAAGAAACATATCTTCTTTTTTCATTGGCATTGTCTTTGGGAACCTCATAACTACCCAATGACAAGGCAAGAGCTTCGGAAATTTCATCATTTTCTTGCGTTGTCTCCTCAAGATGACTAAAAAGCGACTCCATAGCCAATTCAACACTATTTGTTTCAACACACCTCAATGCTTTCTTTTCCCCAGACATATGGTAAAGTAAGAGCAATAATAAGTCACCCACTTGGGAATTGAAACGTTTTCCCCTATCAAGCTATTTGGGCATATTAAAATTTTCAATCTATCCAATGTATACCAACAAGTCCATTATAGACTCCTATATCTTTATTACTATTGTCTTCACTCAAAAATAATTCCAAAATATGAGAAATATTTGATAATGGACTAGTGAATTTTTTAGATCCATGCATCTTACAAAGCCTTAGTTGTTGAATAAGGGAAACAACTCACAACTGGTACTATCCTTTCCTTCAGCTGCACAAATTCACAATTAAATCGATCATGGAAAAATCAATTGCAGATGTACTTTGCAACAAATTCATACATGTACTTAAGATATCCACAAGAGGAGGATTTTCTAGAGGTTTCTCTTCATCAAAAACATATCTTCCTTTTTCATTGGAATTTTCTTTAGGAACCTCAGAATTACCCAGTGACAAGGAAAGATCTTGGGCATGTTCATCATCTTCCTCTGTTGGATCTTCAAGATGACTAAAGAGCCAGTCCATAGCCAGTTCAACACTATTTGTTTCAACACGCCTCAATTCTTCCTCTACCCGGGACATATGGTCATGTATGAGCAATAACACAGTCACCAACTTGGGAACTAAAACTTTTTCCCCTATCACATTATTTGGCATAAAAAAATTCTATAAGTCCAATGTATACCAACAAGTCCATTCTTGGCTCCTATATATCTAGTAATGTTGTCTTCACTCAAATATAATGCCAACATATGAGAAACAGTTGATAATGGACTAGTGCCTTTTTCATATATGTCCACCTTGGAAAGCTTTGGTTGTTGAATAAGAAGGGAAAGAACTCAAAAATGGTAGTAAACTTTGTTTCGGCTGTGCAAATTCATAATCAAATCAGTCATGGAAAAATAAATTGCGTTTTTACTTTGCAACAGATTCATACATGTAGTAAATATCTCTACAGCGAGAGTATTTTCTAAAGGTTTCTCTTCATAAGAAACATCACTTCCTTTTTCATTGGAATTGTCTTTGAGAACCACATAATTTCCCTGTGACAAGGTAAGATCCTGGGCAAGTTCATCATCTTCTTGTGTTGCGTGCTCAAGATGACTAAAGAGCCACTCCATAGCCAGTTCAACAATATTTATTTCAACACACCTCAATGCTTCCTCTTCCCTGGACATATGGTCAATTATGAGAAATAACATAGTCACCTACTTGGGAAATGAAACTATTTCCCCTATCAGGTTATTTGGCATTAAAATTTTCGATAAGTCCAATGTATACCAAGAAGTCCATTCTTGGCTGCTCTATCTCTAGTATTGTTGTCTTCACTCAAAATTAATTCCAAAATATGAGAAATATTTGATAATGGACTAGTGAATTTTTCAAATCCATCCACCTTACAAAGCTTTAGCTTTTGAAGAAGAATGGGAACAACTCACAGATGATACTATCCTTTACGTCAGCTACACAAAGTCACAATACAATTAGTCATGGAAAAATAAATTTCATATGTAATTTGCAACAGATTCATAGATGTAGTTAAGATATCTGCAATGGGAGGATTTTCTTGAGGTTTCTCTCCATAAGAAACGTCTCTTCCTTTTTCATTGGTATTGTCTTTGGGAACCTCAGAATTACCTAGTGAAAAGGAAATAGCTTGGGAAAACTCATCATCTTCTTGCACTGGCTCCTCAAGATGACTAAAGAGCTGCTCCATAGTCAGTTCAAAACTATTTGTTTCAACACATCTCAATGCTTCCTCTACCTTGGAACTTGGAAATCCCATGTCAACCATCATAGGAATGGTAGCCCCATCATGTGGATGACCTATAAAATGTTGACTTGTGCTTCTAGGAATACCGTTATTTCTTCCTTTAACATCACCTATGGCAGTGTATACATGGGTAACTATGGAAACAACTAAGGTAATCAAAGATGAACTACAAAGATAAAACATTAGATTACTCCAGATAGTTAGAACAACATTGAGAACATAAGATTGTATAGTGTGAACAAAATCCTTAGGATCCCTTGGAACAATGACAAATCCTCCAACAAATGAGCCTCCAAAAAATTGTTTCACTAACTATGATGCAGAGGGTACAGTTAACAATGAAGAACAATTCACAAGGTACTCCAAAAGCCTCCAATAGCTTCGTAATGCCTATAAAAAACAAGGTGCATGATCTAGCTTGTAATTTTCAACACCTTTGCCATTTTATGTTTCCATTCTTCATTGTGAGATAAATGGTACTATCGATGGTAAATGACTTGTTGCTTCAAAAGTAATCAAGAGACTTTTATTTATACCATGAGCATAGAGACAATTCACCATTATTGTACTGCACATTCGTTTAGATTGTCATATATAACTGTTGTTATGTCATTCATAACTTTCCTAGGGTAGTGACACTTTGAAGAAATTCATGACTCAAACTTTGATGAGTAGCTGAGATATAGTTCTCATCCACATCAAGACTGTCATTAAAATATTTTACAACAATAAAAACCACACTCTTGGTAGTTTCACTAAGTGATCGTGTAGCATCGCGGCATTGATTGGGCACTACCAAAACCTTCACAAGAGTCACATAGAATGATTACATTGTAGATGCAACCTTATTGATAGTCTCAAATTCTAGGAGATTAAGTGAATACATTTCAATTTTGTGGTCTTGAAATGCTTCCCCTGCCCCCCAATGTCAACCTCTTATGCATATGCATGTCGCTTAAGCTAACCAAGGTGCATTATTAAAATCCCTTAGATATCATGGTCCCTTGTTTTATGGCGATGTAGTCTTGTTTGTATAACATAAATATATTCAGGTTCAATGGACCAATGACAATCGGTTCCATTGCTCATATCGTTAGAATTCCCTGTAACAGTCAAATATGAGACTATTAGATTCAATAATTTCATAACCGAAATACGAATGAGAAAACAAACTTGCACATCAACTAAATTATATTCGATATAGTACATGAAAATGATGTCTTCAACTGAGCTTTTCCTCCCTTTCAAAGTGAGATATTAGTTGAAATCTTCACAATAGTGGGCGGGGTTTGTAGTCCTTCCAACTGTAATTTAACCTTCTGTATAATTATACATAATCGTGTTAAAATGCATTAACTCTATTTTAAAAAATGAGGCCATTAAAAAGAAAATTTTAAATATAATATACCACTAGAATTCAATGAAACTAGAAAATTTAAATAAAACAATTAAGAACCATATTCCAGAGAACACAAAACTTGCACCTCTATCAAACCACATGTTCTCATATATATTACTAATTATGATATAATTAAATTCTAATTTCCAAGTAGGAGTGCAATAAAAACAAAAAGAAATAAGTCTTACCAATACAGTGGCCAAGGCATGCTCTAGTGGAGTACACATCAGAGGTATTCTCGTACCATGAAAACCTCATTGTCAAAGTGAAATCTATTTGGAATATATAGATATAAAGAAAACTAAACCAAGTGAGGAATGGGAAATTATGACAGAGAAGTATGATATAGTGGAAGTCGTAATCATATACTTCTAATATCATTATAAATTTCATAATGTATCTTAATAATCTCATTGCGAAGATATAAATTTATCAACCTGAGAAAACTCCACTATGTGAAGAAATTTATATACAATCTTTATAAAAATATAACTTTGAGGAATCTAAAATTGGGGAAATTCATATTCCTTTAAAATTTATTGAAAAATTCGTAAGAGAGCTTCAACAAATCATTAAAAAACGTTTTGTGGTAATACATAACCAATATAAGTTATGGAAATTTCCCAATTCGAAAACAATAGGAAGACAGTTGTATTAATTAATATAGAGAAATGACTACCTATGGGTCAAATTGATTCAATTCGGGAAACTTTTATTTTACCCATACGAATTGGAAATAGATAAAAAAAAAATGTATTTACAAACAATTTCAGAGTCAAAACTTAGAATTCAATTATATGAAGAGGAAAATTGCGTATATTAAGCAGACTAACTCAAACAAACAAGAAGTTGAATCTCAGGATAGGGTGAAATCCTATATTGGAATGAACAAAGTTAAATTTTGGAGCTAGAGCGTAAGGAAGAAGGTCATTACCTCTTCTCTAGCCATAGGAAATACGTTTTAAACAAAGGGAATTTTGATATAAATCTAATGCAATAGAAACCCTGAAAAAGATATGTAAATTTAAACATTAACATTGCCATAATGAGATAGATATTCCTGCTTCGGTATAATACATTTAAAAGAAATGATGAGTAGAAAAAGTATAGAAACGATGCCATGAGACAAACATAAAATGTGGGGTTTCTTACTTGACGGACGAATGTAAACTACAAAAGGTGAAGTAAAATGTTAAACTCGTGTCTCGAGTAAGGTTACGCATAAATGAACAGATATATTAAAGACGTAAGAATACTAGACTTACAAATTCAAGATAGATTCATGGTAAGAACATGAGGAGGGTTCCTTTGTTTTCTGTTTGCTCTAGCGGAACAATGGAAAAAATGAAATTACAAATGAAATGATGGAACTGAAAATCCTATTCATTCAATGTATTTATAAACCTAGAATAGATCAACACTATTCATGAAATCAGAGATCTACCATTCGCCTGTCCTTCGACCATATGGATAGCCAAGCGATAGTCAGGTAGGAAATGAATCTTCATTAATAGGGTGAGAAAAATGAAACGATAAGGATTTACTACACCTAAACACATACAGAGATATCCGATAATTTCAATTCGAATTATACAGATCATCCAACCAAACCTAAATGTAACATAACATATTTTAATTCACATGTATGATCTGGAAAGGTTCCATAGTTCATAAACATTATGGGAGGGTTACAATACATATTACGAATATCTGAACATATATATGCTCCATGGGAAATGATATATATATATATATATATAGATATATATATATATATAGATATATATATATATATATATATATATATATATATATATATCTGTGTGTGTTGGGTTAAGATATATATGTATTCGTATACATAAATCCTGAGGTAGAGGATAGGGTATATGTAAATGGTTTTGTCCCCTTAGTACAAAAATATAAGGAATATACGAGGGATATAACGTTTCAATTATGTTGATATGTAGGAGTATAAATTTAATTAAGATAGATATATATGGCTCTATTTAGGATATATATCCACAACACTATAATAATCCTATAAGTTCGGAAATTATAGTAATAAAGTATAAATTGAAAAATAGAATTTAGTTGTGGAAGAATTATAAGTAAAGAAAACATAATGAACTAAGTATAACTTCGATGTGATAAATGTTAAATAATTCTAAGGTTTTAAATAAGGAAAGTTTTACCTTATAATGAATAATGGTAAGCAAAAGAGTTAGGATAAAGATCAAATACATAGTATATTTTGTATGTTAATCAACCAAACAAGGTCCTTTAGTCGATAAAGAGTTGTATCTATTAAGAAGACATTTTTTTTAATGAATGTGGAACTCAACCAATGATTTGAATACAGAAATTGAAAATAAAATAAAGACAACTTACGGTTACACTATTAGTGTAAAGTTAGTAATGACGAATATGTTGGAAAAGACACTAACTAGAATTACTATAAAAAGAAAAAAAATGGTGAGATGGAGTTGTTACAATATATAAATTGGAAAAATCAAACAACGTTTACAATTCCTTGATAGGATGGGAAAACTCTAATTTTCTCCACTTAATATTTGTTGGAAAATGAAGAAGAGACTACCACATTCCACCCAATTGTATGCACAACTACACTCCAAATTTCTTGTAAGTGGCCACCATCAAGTGAGATCTAATGTCTAAATGATTCTTTACGGTATTGTAGCAAGTCAATTTATGAATACATGAAAGTCAATATTCTTCATTTGCGAGGAAAGAGTGTCTCAAGAAATAAGTATTGGACAATATATAGCAAATTATAACCACTGAGGTCTTTCATATCACAAAGGCAGACCCCTCCACTGTCCCTTATGGTTGCCCCAATGATTCTCCCTCTTTTTAGTGCTTGACATGGACAAACAAAATAAAAGGGGTCGAGTTCTTTGTAGTGTCCGGTCTTAGGTAGGAGGTCCTCTCCAACTATTGCAAATCAAACATGGACTGTGTGATATAATCTCGAAGCAAAGGTTTTTAGGTTCACATGGATTATAGGCTCAGAAGTTTAGAATGGGAATGGGTTGACACATATGTATTTTAGGTCTCTCCAAATGTTGTAATACTTTGCTTTTGACCTCCAAAAATAACTCCCCCACTTCAAAAAATTTCGTGGTATAACAACATTCCCCTTGAGTGTGGGCTTCACAAAGCGATATTTAGGTCCCTTCTCTGGTGCAGACTCAACCTAGCGCTATCATGGGATATTTAGCCTCTCCTTGGGCATATGTATTACATTTTTTTCATTACTCATAACTATGTGTGGTAGTTGGTAGCTAACCAAGCATATAGAGTGTTAGAACATTAAATTTAGAGAAGATTAGAAAAATTTCCAATCTCCCCATAAGCTTCCTAAGCAAGCTTCTCTTCACATCAATATTCGTATATGCATGTCCTTCTTCTTGAACTTTAGTCACGTTTTTATAGTTAAATTATAAAATTGAAAAACAAAAGATTACAAGACTTTTAACAATGGAGATTATTATCTTATAAATAGGATTTGTTACAATATCATGTGCCCATACCATGGTTTATCTATACCAAAAAATCATAAATCATGAATTTTTTTTTAATTTAAAAATTTAATTAAAAGAATAAAAATGGTATAAGTACTTTTGAAATAAATTCAAACTTTGGAATTGTGATTAATGTTATACTAACATTATTCAAAAATATTGCATAGAGGTTAAATCCCTATCATCCCTATACTAATTATTAATAATTAAATTAAAATACTAAAAACTCAATTCCAAAATAAACACATATTAACATAATTATATTAATTGCATTCTATATTTTATATTTATATCTATATTTCATTTCAATTTATAAACTAGATCATAATAAACCCCTTTTTTTCTTTGACGGCTTATGGTTGAGAATAACCTTCTCAACATGTTGGATAACATTTATAAAAGTGAAATATGGATAATAAACCCCTTTGTTTTGTTTGAGCCCCCGCTCGCCACCCGCTCGCCCTCTGTCACGCCCCTACACCACGAGTGTCTTCCAACCGCTCTATGTAGGCAGGTGCGCCACTACCGTACTTTTTCTTTTTCTAAATACTCAAGTACCCAGACTACACCTTAAGCAACATTCGTTAGTTATTATTACAAATGTTCTTTCAATGTGCGGAAATAAACATAAACATCAATATCAATCCACAAGTATGCCCATACATACAAGGGAGGGGAAACTCCCTGCTAAAATGAGTCTGCCCAAGATATTATGTTTCATAAAAATGAAGTTACAATGTCCAATCCAGCAGAAGCCACTTCTGCTCCTTGGCAAGGCTATTTTCCTTTTGGCCAATCTCTAAGGCTTACCAATCATCAAACCAGCCTAAAACAGACGTTTACAACCATTTACAATCATCAATTTCACCTTCGGAAGTGCTGCCCCAAAACTGCCCAAGTGTTGGTCACTCGGGTCACTCAACCGTTTCTCCAATCTAGTGCAGAGCGTTTTCTGAGTAAACCGTGCATCCAATCCGTCCCAAATCTATATGGCTGGATGCCTCTCACCAAGACGCACCTACTGAAATTTACGGCACCTCAATCCGATCAACGATGCTCCCGGAATCACAATTTTAGTGCTGGGCCGTTGTCGTTACTCGGCGCCCAGACACGACCCGACTCGACCCGCCGTTGAGAGGCACCCGCCCTGACCCGACCCGACCCGACCTACAGTGCGGCTGCAGTGGTATGCGGTGCGCTCGCCCTGCCTACAACCCGACTTGACCCGACTCCGTGCAGCTGTCATTCGCCTTCGCTGTTTCACCACCAACGAGCTGTTGGCCAACTCGTGATGCTACGCTTGGCTTGCCTTGATGTTGCTCATGCTTGTTCGCTGCCTCCACTCTTCAATGAGTCCTCCCATATATACAAACGGTCGTGGAGTTGTGGTCGCTCGTTCCACCACGAGCCGATCCATTCGTTACGTCCATCGCCCATGAAACGATGCGTCCGTGGGGTGTGGGGTGCTCAGCCGACCCGAGCCGACACGTTTGGTCGCTCGCCCACCAAGTGTGGCGTCGGCCGCGCTCAACGCGTCGGCTAACCCACTAACTCGCCCGTCGGTCGCTCGCCCAAGGGGGCGTCCGTGGTGGTATAAACTCGTTGCCAACGTCGTGTTGACTCGCCTCTCCACCACCTCGCCCGTATGACTCGCTACGCACACTTGTGCACCCGTGACTCTCCAACAGTGTGACGTGCGCCCGTTACGTCGCACGGCGCCCAAGCTCACCCTAACGCTCAACCGGTGCGCCCGTTCCACTGAACGCACCCATGAAGTCTTGGGGCATTACATTCTCCCCCACTTCAAAACATTGTCGTCCCTTGACAACATCGTCCCATCGTCGCATGGTCCATCACAACTCCATGTGTGAAATGTCGTCGCAACTGCCATCGAAGTGTCGCTGCACGAACTTTCGTTGCACCCATGTGCACGATATCGTCGCAACTATCGTTGTACAAACCAGCAAGTTTCATGTCCATGAGATATCTCCCCGATCATCGTCAAATCCATGTGAGTTTCTGCACCAAGTACTCCAACCAACATCAGCATAACAAAAGCTACTATGTATCCGGCATAACTCCGCACACTTCTGGACCCCACAACTCGAACTAGTTGGGTGATCAATCCAACCTTGCGTTCTCATCGTGAGAATGCACATCCTCATACCCTGCGTTAGTCATTCCTCCCACAATCTGTCACATCTATCATCTCGATCAAGTCTGAATCTCAGCCAAATGCCATGTTTGGGTCCATGAAGTGTCTCCATCTCATCCACAACATGCTGTCCATGATGCTAATCCATGTGCTACTCATAGGCCCATCCTCCAAGCATCATCAAAAGTAATAAGTGTGGCTAAGTCAAGCAGACTCAAGCTCGTGCCAAAGTGTGTGCCACCAAGGCATCCATCGATGCATCTCCATCAACTCCAAAGTGTCCCAGCTCTATCATCTCCATCAAGTGACTCCTCCTGAACACACCCCATAAATGTGCTCCAAGGTATGCATCCCATAATGCATCAAAATCAGGACCAATCCTAACCTCAGCTCCTCAATGAGTCAGATACTCCAAGATCACCATAATATGAAGTCTCCAATGAATGCAACTCTACCATGAACTCCCATGCCTCATCATATCTAAAGCGTTGGTAAGCCTACTTGTATTGGCCATGAGTGCCATCACAAGTTCTCACTCTGTATACATATGAATGTCTCATAGGCTACTCATCCAACCAATGTCCAAGTTGCTCATGGTGAACAACGTCCCATCAGTCCATCTCCAAGAGATCTCCATGTAGTCCATGTCCATGACTTTGGCTGCACATGTTCATCTAAGTGAACTCAACTCAACTCTCATCATCATCATGTCTCAACATGTCGAAGTGAAGCGCTCTCGGTCACTCCTACCTCCATCATACATATGTGAGTACTTCCTTCAAGCTGCTCCCCCACTAAAGGTCTGCCAAGAGGTCCATCTTGGTTGAAGCCATGAAGAATTCTACTCCAACAACGTGCCCTACCACCAAGGTAGTGTGTGGGTCATGCTGGGCACTTGCCAATTTATGTGGCTAAGCATGACCCCATTCCATCACAAAGGCCATCACATTCCACCCTTGTCTTGGGCATTTGGACCATCAAGTGTAGGGTCACAAATTGCCTCAACAAGGTTTGCATCATCCCATGTCCCTTGTTCCATCAATGTGCAAGGTCTCATCGTAGGCACCCAAGGAGTAGTCATCAATGGTGTTGGCAAAGAAGTCATCTTCTTCCTCATCTCCATATGCTGTCCATCCTCCTTATGCTTCCATGAAACACAAGTCATCTCTCCATGAAGACTCCTCGAGTGAGTGTCCTCCATCCCCATCAATGCCTTTGATGTGTTCGATCCTGGTACCACCTGCTCATCAAGTTCCTCCATGATCATGGTCACATTTGCAACATCTCCATGTGGTTTGCCCACCAATGCTTGCAATGTGTCTTGTCTTGGTTCAACTTGTGTCACAAGTTCATCCTTCATCTCTTCCATCGTCATAACATCCTCATGAGAATCATCCATCTTCAATGCTTGCAACATGCTTGGTCTTGGTCCAAATTGGTTATCAAGTTCATCCTTGACACTTGCTACATCTGCAACATCCTTTGGTTCTCCAAGTTCAGCAGTTCGTCCATGAAAGTCTTTCAAGGAATTTCACATCTCCACTATCTCATCTCCAATGTGTTCCAAGCGTTCCTCCACTTGCACAAGAGCCTTGTAGTGTTCCTGCCTCGTTTCCTCCAAGAACTTTGTCATGTTCACAAGCTTCTTACGAGCCTCCAAACCTGCTTCCCTTATAGCTTCAAGCTCCAATGTTTGTGGTGTCTTTGGTTTGGGTTCAAATTGTTGCAAAAGTTCTTCCCTTACCAAAACAACATCCATAACATTCTGCTTCGGCTTCCCCATAGAAGGTTTTAATCTCTTCTTATGGTTCTTCTCTTCAAGTCTAACAAGCTCATCTCGGTGAGTTTGTAGCTCATAGCATAATGCCATCCATCCATCAAACTGGTCCATCTTGTCTCGAAGTCTTTCAAACTCATCTTGGTTTGAGTCAGAGATCCCCTTCTCGCACAAGGCCATAAGAGCAATCTTAGCCTCATTAACCTCTTCATGAATCTTCTTAGCCTTCTTCCAAGTTTCCACCAATTTTCTTTCCAAGAATCCAAGTTTGTTCCGAATCCTTGGGATTTCTTTGTTCAGCTGCTTTATCCATCGCAATGCTTCACAAGTCTTCTCTTCAAATTCTTCCCAACTCGGCATGTCGCCTTTTCTAGCTTTAGCCCTGGCAAAAGCCTTGCTTCAGCTAAGGTCTCAGGAGAAACCCCAAATATATAAGTCATCTTCAATAGTGTCTGCAGCCCTGCAACTCTGTCCAGCGCCTCTGATACCAACTGTCATGCAATGGAAGTTGTGTTATTAGAATTCCATCCGTATCAGTACCTCTGATACCAACTGTCACGCCCCTACACCACAGGTGTCTTCCAACCGCTCTATGTAGGCAGGTGCGGCACTGCCGTACTTTTTCTTTTTCTAAATACTCAAGTACCCAGACTACGCCTTAAGCAAGATTAGTTAGTTATTATTACAAATGTTATTTCAATGTTCGGAAATAAACATAAACATCAATATCAATCCACAAGTATGCCCATACATACAAGGGAGGGGCAACTCCCTGCTAAAATGAGTCTGCCCAAGATATTATGTTTCATAAAAATGAAGTTACAATGTCCAATCCAGCAGAAGCCACTTCTACTCCTTGGCAAGGCTATTTTCCTTTTGGCCAAGCTCTAAGGCTTACCAATCATCAAACCAGCCTAAAACAGACTTTTACAACCATTTACAATCATCAAGTTCACCTTCGGAAGTGCTGCCCCAAAACTGCCCAAGTGTTGGTCACTCGGGTCACTTAACCGTTGCTCCAATCTAGTGCAGAGCATTTTCTGAGCTAACCGTGTGTCCAATCCATCCCAAAACTATATGGTTGGATTCCTCTCGCCAAGACGCACCTACTGCAATTTACGGCACCTCAATCCGATCAAAGATGCTCCCGGAATCACAATTTTAGTGTTGGGTCGCTGCCGTTACTCGGCGCCCAGACACGACCCGACTCGACCCGCCGTTCAGAGGCGCCCGCCCTGACCCGACCCGGCCCGACCTGTGGTGCGGCTGCGGTGGTCGGCGGTGCGCTCGCCCTGCCTACGACCCGACTTGACCCGACTCCGTGCAGCTATCGTTCGCCTTCGCTGTTTCACCACCAACGAGATGTTGGCCAACTCATGGTGCTACGCTTGGCTTGCCTTGATGTTGCTCATGCTTGTTCGCTGCCTCCACTCTTCAACGCATCCTCCCATATATACGAACGCTCATGGAGTTGTGGTCGCTCGTTCCACCACGAGCCGACCCATTCGTTACGTCCGTCGCCCACGAAACGCCGCGTTCGTGGGGTGTGGGGCGCTCGGCCGACCCGAACCGACCCCCACGTTTGGTCGCTTGCCCACCAAGTGTGGCGTCGGCCGCGCCCAACGCGTCGGCCGACCCACCGACTCGCCCGTCGGTCGCTCACCCAAGGGGACGTCCATGGTGGTATAAACTCGTCGCCAACGTCGTGTTGACTCGCCTCTCCACCAACTCGCCCGTATGACTCGCTACGCACACTTGCGCGCCCATGACTCTCCAACGGTGCGACGCGCGCCCGTTACATCACACGGCGCCCGAGCTCACCCAAACGCTCAACCGGCGCGCCCGTTCCACCGAACGCGCCCATGAAGTCTTGGGGCGTTACACCCTCCCCCCCTCTTTTTTTTTGTTTGAGCTAATCAACATGTTGGTTAAAATATGTGTTGTAATTTTGAAAAGTAAAATATGGAAATATTGTAAAAGAGTGCAAATTCTTTGTAGAAATTATTGGATTAGACTTATGTCATATTAACAAAGAGGGATTTATTCTAGTTGAAAACTCTCCCACTCTCTTAATTATTGAAATCTAACTCTCCCACTCTCCTTTAACTATTAAAATATAAGGATACAATATGGTCAAGTATTGTCCAAAGCTAAATTACATTGCTAGAAATATTGGCTCATTATGAAAATCAACCATTGTAAATTTTAGTTATTAAATAAATGAATTATTTATTTAATAAATTATTTAATGCATTAATTAATTAGCATTGAAATACAAACGAATTATTTAACTAACAATATTTATATTTACTAATATTATTAATAACCATGTTTTGAATTAATCTTTTTATTATATGAATCTTTTTATTAATATTCATTAATTTTTATAATACTAAACTAACCATAATAGTATTAAATATTATTAACCATCATAATAATAATATTAATTAATTATTATTAATAAACATAGTAATAATATTAATTATTATTATTATTATTATTATTAATATTTTATTAATAATAATTATATGCTTCCATTCTAGTGTTAATATTAATGTGAGTAAATTTGTGTAACCATTTCAGTTTGTGTAATCTTAGTATCATGTCACTTCTGGGCACTTTCATCATTCAAGAGACCATTAAAAGCCGGGCTGTCGTTTCCAGGCAACGTTTTAGCCCGGACTCCGGCGAAGATTTTTAAAAAATCCGGCAAAGATTTCATCAGAATTATGTTTACAGTTGTTAAACTTAAGTATTTTGAGTGCCCTAAGGGATTTTGGTAGTGCTGAATCCATTTCCAACCTCAAAAATGGATTTCAAACATTGCAAGTACCTGATTTCTTGAATTTAAGTTGCCCGGATTCCGGCAAAAAACTGCCGTCCGGGCTAAAACGTTGCCTGGGTAGACTACTCCTTAAAAGCCGTCCAAATCAGAAAAGATTAAACGCCTGCTACTGTTGTATTCTGATCCTGTTCTGATCCTGTCCGTCCAAATCTCAATTCTGGTTTCCAATGGAGTGGCAAGCGACGGAAGATCCGATGGAAATGCAGAGCTGCTGCAGCATTTCCATGGGATCTTCGGTGCTTGCCACTCCATTGTATCAGCTGTACAACGTCATCCTCCTAAGCCTAAGGTGAAGCTATAAAGTCTTCCAATATAACTCTGCCGTTCGTCCAAATCAGAAAAGATTGAACGCCTGCTACTGTTGCATTCTGATCCTGTCCGTCCAAGTCTCAATTCCAGTATTCTGATCCTGTCCGTCCAAATCTCAATTCTGGTTTCCAATGGAGTGGCAAGCGACTGAAGATCCAATGGAAATACAGAGCTGCTGCAGCATTTCCATGGGATCTTCGGTGCTTGCCACTCCATTGTATCAGCTGTACAACGTCATCCTCCAAAGCCTAAGGTGAAGCTATAAAGTATTCCAATATAACTCTGCCCTTCATGAAATATAACTCTGCCGTTCGTTCATGAAATACTGCAGTTACTGCATTTCTCTGACAGAGTGACCATTACTAGAGAGAGCACTCAGTTCAGTTTGGAACCATTTTAAGAAGCATGGGTGAGCATTACTAGAGAGAGCACTCAGTTTGGAACCATTTTAAGAAGCGTGGGTGAGCATTCCCGTTTACTACTGAGAGAGAGTTTTTATTTAACAAGTATTTTAATTTTAAAAGTATGAGTGAGCATTTCGTTTGGAACCGTTTAGCCTAAGTTTTAATTTGAGAAGTATTAGTGAGCTGTCTGTTGAGTGAAGGTTTTGAGTTTCTTTAGTTAGATATGTACAAAGCCTAAAGTGACGCTACAACATGTACATACGCTACAATTATAACTCTTGCAATATAAGTTTCTCAGTTTCTTACTTCAGTTGCACCATTACTGGAGTTGCAACTATAGTTTTAATTTTAATTCTCCCGTTCATTACTCCAGTTGTACCATAACTTGAGATCATTACTAGAGTTGCAACTACTTTTAATTTTAACTCTGCCGTTGCACCATTACTGGAGATGAGATCATTACTGGAGTCGCACCAAGTGATTCTCACAAATAGAAAAGTATGAATGATCATTACGAGAGTTTTAATTTAAGAACAGTTTTAATTTAATTTACGAAAGTGATCATTATGCGTAATTAATTTTACGAGAGTGATGAAGTGTAAATAATGAATGAATTATATGTGTTAAAAAATTATGGTCACTATAAACTACATAATTAATTAACATTTTGTTTGGAAACAATATCAAGAATTTTAATTTATGCATAATTAATTATGTATAATTTAAATATTACATGTGTGTAAAAAATTATGGTCATTATAAACTAAATAATTAACTAACATTTTGTTCCTGAAACAATATCAAGAATTTTAATTTAAAAAGTATTAGAGACGTATGTGACCTAACATCTAGTGTTTATTGAACTTGGTAATTTCAAGTAATTAGTAATTAATGAGTTCAAAATATAAAAAATATGTTTCAACTCTCGAACATTTGAGTGTCAATGTTTATTTGAGTGTTAAAAGTGTTTTTTAAGTGTAGATAATTTCTTTGTTCATAAAAGTAATTTAATTTTGGAATTTACATATATTCAAAAAGATTATGTTTTTTAAATATGTAAATTTCATTTCACATTTTTTAATATCAAGACATTCAAATAAATTCATGTTGCTTATTTTTATACATGTCAATATCATATTACACCTTAAAATAATGACATATCTCTTATATATTATATGACATATCTCTCTCATATTAAGTTACTTGGTATTCAAATATTTTAAGGTTAATGGAGATTCATCTTGAACCTCAATATATTAAAAAATTAGAGGGATCAAATTTATGCAAACTTCTTTTAGAGTGCAAAATTAGAAACGAAATTGTAACTCAAAAAAATTGATTCCTTGGTTATATATATATATATATAACCAAGGAATCAATTTTTTTGAGTTACAATTTCGTTTCTAATTTTGCACTCTAATCAACATGTACACATGTCCTCCATTTTCAAAAATATATCAGTAATTTTAGTATACAATTCTTAGTGAGATTCTAACTTTTAACTTTTAATTCTTTGTATTTAATTTTTAAATGGTTAAATGGATTAAGCTCCTTGAAAATCCCTTTACATACTCTTAGCAATTCCAACAATTATTTTCTACATTTCTATAAAAAAAAATGACTAAAAAAGATACCCATAATATATATAGTTGATGTGGATTGGGATTACTTCTAGTTGGTGGGATGAATGATTGTTATCCTTTTTATCTAGGTTCAATTTCACAAAATGACATATGGAGGTAGGGATATTTTTAGCCTGAAAGGACCTATTTTGTTACACAATAACAAAAGTTAAAATTATGCAACTACTAAATGCATGAACAAGATTGTAACAATAAAAATAAATCACACATGCATCATAAATGAGAGGAAATAAATACACTAGTGTAGTACCTCTCTAACCAGTGATCCATGCTAAGGAGTAGGGCCCTTCTTCCTCACCATGGGTTGGAAAATTACACAACGCTCAAGCTCATCAACCGAAAGGTATGAAGCCATGAGTTGGAGATATTTGAATTGATAAAAATTATAGTACAAGATTAGAATGATGGCAATCTATCCTTTGTTCTCTTTCTATGCATTCCTCACTGCATGAGATTACATTTTTTTTATAAATTCATAATACATTTCTTTTTTAAAGGAAATATAATCATGAGAATATATTCTATCCTCATGTGATCTAAATCAAGACTATACAGTCAATTTCTTTTAGAAAATTATTTTAGTGGAAACAAAGTTGTAACAACTTTTCTTAAAATGCAATGATTTATCAATTGAAAATCCTAATTATTTCAACTGGGTTAGTTTCTCTATCCTTGAATGTGTCCTCTCAATGGTTGAGCTGGCCTTGATTGGGTGTATTTCCAAATCGGTGTTCGTTAGGAGAAACATGTCCAAAATAAGGTGATTGTGTCCAAAACATCAACAAAGTATTTGTTTCATTAATAAAATAGCCTAATAAATTAGCTTCTATGTGAAATTTAAAAAAAAAAATTGCATAATAAGGATGACATATGAAAAGGAAACATAGTTTAGGTAATGATGATTACACAAGCATTAGGGGATGGCTTTGAGAGTTCAAAATGACAAGAAAAGGTGGGGAAAATAGGTGCAAAAAGATGCCAATTCTGGGCCTCAAAATATCCCCCCAACATAAACATATGCATGTCCTCACACAAATCCTTATAATTGGTTTCTGATATACTAAGAATGGAACTTTGAAAAATAAAATTCCACAATTTTTTCTTTAGCAAGTGCTTTGTAAGTTGAAGATAAAAATAATTCCACTTCCCACAACCTATCATCTATCTAGTATGCGTGTTGCTACTAGTAAATAGGGAGCCCAATGAGAGGAAATTTGAAGCTCATCCCATACTAGGATCAACCAGACCCTATTTTCCTGATACACTCTATGTATTGAGGTGCACTAGAAAATGCATGTACAAAATTAAGAAAGAATTAAAGGCCTTCATTACCTAATTCCTTCGTGTAGGATTCCAATCTAAGCATACTTCCTTCCAATGAATTCTTCCTCAACACCTTTATATTCCAAACACAATATTCTAGAACCGTATTCTTGAACTCCATCAACATATTTTTTAGTGGTTGGGTATTTCCACATCCTATTATATGCTAAAAAATTGGTTTCAGCAAGTCTTGGCTCATATCATATAAGAATTTTCACAGCTCCCTAATTTATTTTTACAGCTTCATGGGAAACCAGCTATCGTTTTTCTGCATAAATGACACAAAGGCCAAAGTTTAACATCTCCAATGTAGGTGGTAATTTAATTTTTTTTCTCTTAAAAAAAGGCACAAAAATGTACATATAACTCACACCATACATGTTTCTTTGGAAAGTTGGCCTTCTGGAAAGTTTCCAAGAAGGCTTGAACTTTCCTTACTACAAATGATCATTGTTCTTTAATTGTTATTAATTGATATAGGAAGAAATATTCTTCAGCCCTACAAATCAATGCATTCTCTGAAAGATCAACATCATCTCCTTTTCTTGTTTGAATAACTTTACTTCCTCCCACAATTCTCCTACCTACAATCTTGCTAGTTTCCCTTCTTCCTTAATATTCACCAAGTCGTGAACCAACAAGTTTTCAGCCCATGTCATCTTAATATTGTCGACGATATCATTATGTTTACTCATAGATATAACTTTCTCTTTTCAACTAGATCTCAAACCTATTCCATTTATATAATTCCACGATTAGAAATACTTATTACAAGAAATTCAAATTGAGTTATATCCAATTCTATTGTAGTAGTAGACTCAACCATTTCACGCAATATTTATTCATTTCCCTTCCCGTTTAATTGCACTCTCTTAGATGCTAGTTCTTGTGGACCAACAACATCATTGATATGTTCTTTTGGAGTATTCACTTGATCTATTTCAGTTTGCTTTGTTTAACCTTATTTTTCTTGTGGAATAGTAGCATCGTTAACTCGTTCTTGTGGAATAACACACTAATTTTCTCCATCCCATTATGCTTCAACTACTATTTATTTTTTAATGGAAACCCCATTATCACATTCACGTGGAATAATAGTTTGGAACTCCTCATCCTATTCTTCCACTTGAATCCCAAGTGAGACAGTGGTTGGCTCCTCACCACCTGCATCCTTGATAATTTGTCTACAACCTAGTATAGTTGTTCAACTATGTCAGCAAGAGACACCCATTTTTCCACCTCTACTAAGTTTTCCAATAATGTATATTTCTTAAATCAAAATTCTTCTGTGATCTTGGAAATTTTTTTCTTAGGTTTTCATTTTATTCTTTTAATTCATTAATTTGCTGAGTAAGAGGATAAGTTTTGGATTTACCTAGTAAAGGAATAATTTCTTTTTCCATTGTGGGTTATTCTTTGTGTCCTTCACTTGGTTGTTCATATGTTTCCATTATTTATGTTTTATTAGGATGTACTTCAAGCATTGGGGTAGTTTATCATGTAAAATTTAATCACATTATATCTTAGGGATTTTCCCCCAATACCTTCTTCAATGACCATGTCCTTCTTATTCTCCTTTGCGAAGGTGCTCCTTTCTTACATAATTTTTAAGTTTTATCTTTCTTAGCTACCTCTATTTTAGTTTTTTCTAGTTTAGGCATTTTTAATTAAGGAACCTTTGTTTCACGTGTTTTTCTTCAACAAGGATTTTGTAATGAAAAATCTCAGATTGTCTACTAGATGCATCCATCAGGTTTTTAATTCGACCCCTCTTCAAGAAACTCTTGATTTCAAGACCCATATAATGAGGGGTAGGATGTGTAATTTCCATTTCTTCCAACATTTTTTCAATGCTTTCCTCTTCTTCTTCTTCTTCTTTTCTCCTTTCCTCCTTAGGCGATGGTGCATGTGGTCTTTCTATAAATCTATTCTACGTGCTTCCGTGATATTGTAACGAATCAATTATAATCAATTTGATTAACAGATGATAAGTTAACCATAACTTAGGATAATTTTTGATACTTACAACTCTTATGTTGTAATGATTTTAGAATATAATGGATCATATTAATTAATTTCATGTTGTGAAAATGACCTAATACTTGAAAGTGGTAATGAAATACAACCCCAAAGCGCTCCTCAAATGTGATAAGTTCATGAACAAAACAACCTACAATTTCCCAAGGCTGAGGAAGTTATTGTATAAATTATACAAACAATGTGTATATCAATGGATTCAATCCGATAATGCGATATGCTAAAGCAAGATACTGAAACCTTCTACAAATCAATTGCAAAAAATAAACATCAACACCAATCACAACAAGTAAAGAAAGAAGGAAATCAATACACAACACATATAATTTTCCATGGGAAATCTTGCTGCTCCAAACCCCTCTATATTCTATTGTATATTCACCAAGGATTCCAAAACAATTACAATGCACTCTTCTCAAAAGAGTCTCCTCCACTCTGTCGAGAGTCTCACACTAATCCATGCAAAATTGGACCAACACTTAGCCAATTCTCAACTTCTCTTCAACCTGCCTTTTTTACGCAATCCCTATTCTTTAGTAATTTTAACCTTCCTTGACTGTGCTAAGTATCATGGGCATCCTATGGTGTTTTAATTACATCTAGGTAGTTTTCTAACAATACAATTTTTAGTTAACTTCCCTTTAACCTTTGTCTCAAATGGGTCTTCATCGAAAATGACATGCATCAACTATTAATAGTAAATCATCAATCACTTGACCGATCAGTGCATGTGAATTAAATCTAATTTAACTCACTTGACCTCTCACTAGTCCTAAAATCAGTTACAACTAATTAGACTGACTTAAGCTTGCCTAGATTGAGTTAACTGATTTCTCATGCATTAAACTAATGTACTAATTGAAAATTTAACTCTAATACAACTAGAATCACTCTACATTCCTCAGCAACCACCCTCAACTTGATATTCATGAGCTAACTGAGTCTATCACACTCAGTTAAATATTACAAGTAATTATGAGATAAGATTATTATTTATTGTCCAAATTAATTAAGGAAAAATTAAATTAAACACACTAATGTATGGCTACAACCCATCACTGTGTGACTATTTCTTGGACCCATCACTATGTGACTATCGGTTGGACCCATGACTATGTGACTATCGCTTCGACCTATGATCCCACACTAGTGTTTGTGTCATCATGTTGTTTTTGGATGGCAATTTCACTATTTCGTGTTCAAAATTTCAACTCCCTCTCAAGAAGAAAGGAATCAATCTGTCTCAATCCTGTACCTTTGGAATGTTCTTGCATGGGGACATGCAACATGCAACACTTCTATAGTGTTGTTTTCACATGCAACTCTTGCATGCAACACTTCTCGAGTGTTGTTTGCTCATGCAACTCTTGCATGCAACACTTCTCTAGTGTTGTTATCATATGCAACTGTTGCATCCAACACTTATGAGACTAATTAGGCTCCAAAAAACTGAATCAATATAATGCCTCTGTCATCAGAGTCTTCTGATCGTTTCTACCTACTACACATGTCTACTACACTCTATGTGCTTCTGACATCTGCATCCATGCACTATGCACTACTGTAAACTATTGTATGCGCTCGAGTACTTGACACCTGTCAGTCTGATTTCTTTCATCCTGACATCTGAATGCATCAATATAAATGATCCTTCTTACTACTACTGTATTGTGGGCTCCGTGTAGTTAGGTTCGATCCATGAGATGCACCATCTCAATGAGTCCTACCCAAATTCATCCTTGGGATTAATTCTACACATCTCCCCACCTCACTCCTGGAGGTATAGCTGCATGTACTCATTCTACGAATCTAGCTCAATATTTCCCCCTCGTGGAGGTCTCTTCTTGAGTGGAATCTGCCACTGAGTCTCCTCTCTGCGTCTCCAATTGTGGCTACTCCAGAATCTTCTCAGACTTCTTCTGAGGCTGCACGTTGAGAGATAATTCCACACTCTCAACCACCAAGTCACTAACCACTTATTTACTCCTCAAATCCTTCCATGCATCCTCAACCTCGAGAGCATACAGGTTCTTGACTCTATAACCAGTATACTTCACTTGTCCTGTGGCTATGTGTTTAAGGAAAAAATTTCCTTTTCTAAACATCAATTCATAGCCACGGTCTTCCAATACTGCTATGGAGACAAGATTCTTCTTTAGGCCTTAAACATACAAAACATCCACTAGTATGAGATGGGATCCATTCTTCCTCTGAAAGGTAACTATACCTATTTCTGTCGCGCTATACCTCTCGTCATCTCCAAACTCTATGCTCTAATGGAGGTGCTTCTGCTCCAAGTCACTGAAGAGATTTATATTCCCCATCATATGGAACGAGGCATTTTTGTCTAAGTACCACATGCATCCCATTATAGTGATGGCCATGCATGAAATGAGAGTAAATCAAGCTCGAATTGTGAATCCAATGCTTCACCTGGTACAACTATAGGCTCCTTCTTTCTTTCCTTCTTCTGTGGACAATTCAAAGCATAGTGCCCATGCTTCTGACTGTGAAAAAACCTGATCTTAGAGAAGTCTCTCCTTTCGTATTTTCCTTCAGAATTATTTCCCTTGGTTTTCTTTCCTTTTCTGACTCGCGCACATCGTATTTGTCCCATCGTTTAAAATTTTATAAAAAAGGCGTAGATTTTAAACTGACGATATCTCACTCATTTGAGCTCCTATTCCACCGATTTTGTTTTTTCAATTTGGGTATTTTTTCCCAAGGAATCCAAATATGCTATTTGTTTTTGAAAATATTGCATCAAAATTTTCACATATTCTCTGTAAACACGCCGCACAAAAACTTCTTGCTCTGATACCATGTAGAAATTATATGAACAGTATGTATATCAATGGATTGAATATGATCATGCTATATGCTAAAGAAAGATATTGAATCCTTCTTCAAATCAATTTTGGAAAATAAACATGATCGACAATCACAACAAGTAAAGAAAGAAGCAAATAAATACACTGCAAAGATAATTTTCCTGAGAAAATCTTGCTACTCAAAAAACCTCTATCTTCTACTGTATACTCACCAACGAATAATGAAACAATCACAATTCACTCTTCTCACAAGATTCTCCTACACTCTGTCAATCGTCTAACACTGAGCCGTGAAAAATTGGACAAACACTTAGCCAATTCTCAACCTGCCTTCAGCCTGCCTTGCTCACACAATCCCTGTGGAATTCAATTCCTATTATTTAATAATTTCATCCTACCTTGACTGTGATGAGTATCATGTGCATCCTATGGTGTTTTAACTATATCTAGGGAGTTTGTTAAAAATACTACTGATATTTAACTTCCCTTTAACCTTTCTCTGAACTAGGTCTTCATTAGAAGTGACATGCGTCAACTATTAATATAAAATCATCAGTCACCTCACATATCACTCCATGTGAATTAAATCTAATTTAATTCACTTGACCTCTAGCTAGTGCTACAATCAGTTACAACTAGTTAGACTGACTTTAACTCACCTAGATTGAGTTAACTGATTTCTCATGCATTAAACTAATGCACTAACTGCAACTTGAAGCATAATACAACTAGAATCACTCTACATGCCTCACCAACCACCCACAACTCAAAATTCATGAGCTAACTGAGTCTATCACACTCAGTTATCTATTACAAGTGATTATGAGATAAGATTACAATTTAATGTCCAATTTAATTAGGGGAAAATTAAATTACACAGTAATGTATCGCTAGGACCCATCAATGTGTCACTATCACTTGGACACATCACTATGTGACTATTTCTTGGACCCATCACTGTGTGGCTATCACTTGGACCCATCACTATGTGACTATCACTTGAACCTATGATCCCAAACTAGTGTGTTTGTCGTCATGTTGTTTCTCGATGCTAATTTCACCATTTCTTGTTGGAAACTTCAAAAGTTATGTTCTACCAATCTCTCTTCCCTTATGCCTTACCTCCTCATGACTTTGTAGTAAGAATTTAGTTGTAGTTTTTAGGATTTATAATTTCTTGTAAAACTAGTGCGTATCTTCTCAGGCAGACACACCACCCTAGAAATCACTTCTTCTTTAACAACAATCCTGACTCCTCGAACCACTAAACCCTCTGCATTTAAGGAATGTGAAAAATATAAGGATTTTTTTTTCATTAAAATTATTCAACCTCTCGAAATATTTTTTATCCTTAAGTTAGCTCCCATTAGGTTATTCCATTAACCAATCTATATTTTCACATAATAACATGAGAAGTAGATATTTCCTTCACATTGATACCATAGTATAACAACTCTTTTCCCTGTTGGTGTCCATGATGCATCTTTCTATCACCATGAAATCCCTCCTTTTGACCCGCCATGACTTTGAATGTGAGCATCATGTCATATTATTTCAAAGTTTTTGGCTATGTCTTAAAAGGATTCCATCACTTCATTATACATTGCAACGACTCTTATACATGTAAATTTTCTCTAGTTTAATTTTCATCATTGCAGGGACATTTCACTTAGCATTCTTGCTAGCGTTTACTTTGTTTGTTTATCCTTTCTGGGCATACATCTATGATTAGGAGTTCTCCATTAAATCCCCTTGCCTTCTCTATTCTTTGGGTGGTTCCATCAACTCAAAATAATTTCCTACCCTTTATACCACTTGTTCCTTGAGGATGATCTATCTTTGTGTTGGATCTGGGAGGATCCATAAATTCAAATGGGCTTGAAACTAGCTCAAAAATCAAAGTCATCAGATAAAAGTGAAACTAGGACTAGATTGTAGTGCTTATCACGCTGATTCGAACGGTACGAATATAACTCAAATATGAGTCGTATGATCATGTTATATCCAGTCAAATTTTGGGTCAAACATGCTCAAGTGGGAGGCTTAATGAGGCAACAAATTTCTAGCAACCTATTGAGCCTCAATACTGTCTTTATTTTTTACATCTATCTCACCACTTTTCCTTCCTCTTTTACATAATTCATAAAACCAATCAGTGTTAATTGATACATTTGAAGTCTCGGAAGGCATTTAAATGATCTCTCTTTTATATTTTAATTTTCTTATTATTTGAATTAATTTTGTATTTAGCTACAAAATGCATGCAATTTTGTAGCTAATCTTCCTTTCTACAGCTACCAACATTGTTTGATAGGTTCCGAAGATGAAGGAGAGGAGCGAAGCATATAAGTAGTTTTGAAATGATCCATACATAGATTTTTTCCTACTCACCTATCCAAGATCAAGAAAAATAATTCCTAAAATCATGGTCAAAGGATTATTCAAACACGTGGCTGAGAGTAGCAGACGAGAAGTTGGAATCCTCACAATTTTATCTACACGTAGAAAATAGTGAAAGATATGAAGACCAAAGTCCTCTTTAGAATTATACTTCTCGTTTTTGTTAATATATTTAGGCGATATCATCTCAAACAGGTGAATTTATTTTTTTCTAAATACCAGGTTGTTTTGAACCAAAGATAAGTTCAATTTTTGTAATATTGTTACATAGTGAAACACTATTTTATTAATGCAAGGAGAAGGCGAAGTTCAATACCACTGATGTGTAATTAGTCTCACATAATTCTTCAAGCCATTCTATTGCAGTGGGCCCCTGCACAGAAAAGTTTTCATAGCATAAATCTCTCTTTCTTTCTTGTTTAATTTTCAATTTATACATAGATTAATTCCTAAGTTTTTCATTAGTTAAATGTTTAGTTTTCATAAGATGAATGTTGTGTATTCCACATAAGTTTAATGCTTTAAGTGTTTCTATTTCATGAATTATATTGATGTTATAATCTTGTTGACATATGGAATGAATCTCTGTTTTGCATTTGTCTAACACAATAGTCATATATCGTAAATCAGTCAAGCATTTTACCTTTGCGCATTATGAAGAATAATCTATTTTCTTTCTATATTTCGATCATCCTTTCAATTTTGCACAACATAGTTATTTAGATTGGATATTGATAGGTTTAATACTTCTATTTTCATATAATGTAGAATAGAATGCTTTGTTTTAGTTGTGAATAGAATTAGAGTTAGCTTGATGCTTTGTTTTACATAGAATTAATTCAGATATTTTCAGTTTAATTGGATTTTTTTATACTTCTTTTTGATAATATTTAGTTATGGCTTGAATCAATATTTTGTTTAGATTTAGTGGTCATTTCGATAGATCTTTTCATTCTTTCATCAAATAGATCTAGAAGTGAATTAGATAGATGTTTTAGAGATAATTGCTGACATAAAATAATCTCACATAGTTCAGGTTAATCATTCAAGATGATTTCTTTCTATATAGCATAGATTTATTTCAGATCAATATTCTTTCTTCAATTCACATTTCCTTTTCTTCCTTCTTTTAATTTTCATTTTCCACTCATTAGAATATTTTCTTTAAAGTAATTTATTGATTAATTGTATTTTTAGATTAATATTAAACACTTCCTTTTATTCCTTCTTAAGTTTATATTTCAAGAATTAAAATTCTTCTATATTAATTTACTTTATTTCTTTTAGATTTCATTCATGTAAAATCTCCAAAAATAGAAAAAGATTGAAGTTTCTTTTATAGTTCTATGAAAATTAATTGTTCATATTTTCCAAACAGAATTCTCATTATAGGATTTGATGCTTAAGTTAAGATTTCATTTCTTAGATCAGTTCTTAGTTTTCCTATTTCTTAGATCTTCGGTGCTTTCCACTCCATTATATCAATTGTAAAAGGTCATCCTCCTAAGCCTAAGGTGAAGCTATAAAGTGTTCCAATATAACTTTGTCTTTCATGGATACATATGTTTAGGTTGGAGATCATTACTGCAGTTGAACCATTCAGTTTGGAACATTACTCGACAGAGCACTCAATTTGGAACCATTTTAAGAAGCATATGTGAGCACTACTCGAGTTGAGTGAGAATTCTCGATAAGAGAGAACTAAGTTTGGAACCATTTTAATAAGCATAGGTGAGCATTACTCTCGTCGAGTGAGAACATTACTCGAGAGAGCACTCATTTTGGAACCATTTTAAGAAGCATGGGTGAGAATTCCCATTCACTGAGAGAGCTTTTATTTAAGAAGGATGAGTGAGCATTTCGTTTGGAATCATTTAGCGATATTTTTAATTTTAGAATTATTACAGCTTATGTACCTATCTGTTGAGTGCAGGTTTTGAGTTTCTTTAGTTAGATAATTTGAAATAAAATAACACATCATCCTAAGCCTAAAGTGACGCCACAATAAATACGCTAAAATGTGTACAATGTCTGTCATGAGTTAGTGAAGTTATAATATAACTCTTATAACTCTTAGCTATAATCTTGTCATTTATTACTCTAATTGCACCATTACTGGAGTTGCAACTATAGTTTTAATTTTAACTCTGTCGTTCATTACTCCAGTTGTACCATAACTGGAGATCATTACTAGACTTGCAACTATAGTTTTAATTTTAATTCAATCATTCATTACTCCAGTTGCACCATTCTTGGAGACCATTACTCGAGTCGAACCAAGTGATTATCAAAAATGGTTTTAATTTCAAAAAGTACTAAAGATCATTACTCGAGTGAGCATTTAATTTGGAACTATTTACGAGAGTTTTAATTTAAGTACAATTTTAATTTAATTTTACGAGAGTTTTAATTTAATTTTACGAGAGTGATCATTATTGCAGTATTAGAATAGTGTACTGAAAATTTTAATTTTAAGAAGTATCAGAACATTTTACTAAGATTTTTAATTTAAGAAATATTCCTTATGTACCTGTGGTTCTTAAAACCAGATTTAAGATGTAGTTAAATTCATTTTAATTATTTTGGTAATAAATAGAGAGAAAATTTTGAAACTTACAATATATAAAATATACAATTTGTTACAAATCATTTCTTCATTTAATAACGAAAACTGGTACATGTGAAACATAGGGCTATGTATGATTATGATATGTGAAACAAATCATCTTCTCCACATTCAAGAAAAAAATCAAGAGTATAGCCACCACTACCTATGTTAAGTTTTCATTATAGGAATATGTATTATGGAAAAATTCTCACTTAGCATAAGGTAAGGACTTCCAATGAATATAGTAGTCCCATATATGAAAAAAAAAGTTGTGTAATCCTCCAACAAAATTTGTTAATGCTTATCTCACTATCATGAATACTTTTTCAGTTTACCAGTCACTATAAATATGTATATAAATGTCCTCACGTCATTAATACATAAAAACATAGTAAATATATCTTGAGATATAAATGGGAAACATCAAACCACATTTATAACTCATTGATAGGATGGGAATATACTAATTTGTTCCACTTAATTTATGTTTGGAAATGAAGAAGGGACTATCACTCTCCACCAAATTGTAGGCATAAATACACTCGAAATTTCATGTAACTAGCCACCATCGAGTCACCTCAAAGGTCTAAAGGATCCTTCACTTATTACACCAAAGGTTAACTCATGAATTGATGAAGGCAAATCACCTTGTGGTTACCTCAATGATTCTCCCTCTTTTGCTAGTGGATTATCTCCCATGATATTTATATTTCTCATTTCCTTGCATGTTTATCTATTCTTAAAATACTTCTAACTAAAATTATACTAATTATTATATTAGTTACATAAACTAATCAATTTCAATTATTAATGTAAATCATAATAACCAAATTAAACCCTTTTTTCAAGGGGATCCCATATAGTTAACAATATATTTCTCTCTTTACATGTTGAACAAAATTTATGTTGTGATTTTGAAAAGTGAAATATCTAGATATTGTGACATGATACACCTTCCTCATAGTGTACATTTATTTTCTTATCTCAAAGGAACCCAACCCTAAAACGTAACTACTAGTAATCCTCTAGGGGTCTACGACTTGTCATCCTCTAGGTAAAATGGATCAAAACCATGGGGATTTTAACCTTTGATTTCTTAGTTTTTACAGATTTCACTTTACTTTGATCGCCTATTGAGTTAACCTTCTTTGGCGAAATTGTGCACTTTCAAAAGGACTGGGAAGCTACATTTGGGAAAAAAGAAATTCATAGTCTTTTAATTTTTATCAAGAAGGATGTCATTTAGATCAAGTTAATTATTTATTCTTGCTGAAAACTATTTTTAATTATTAAAATATAAGCATACAATATGATACATTTCCCATTAATTTAAAATCCAAATAAAATTTTCATCTATTGTGTCATTCAAATTGGTAAAACTCATGAAAGTATTATTCTCCAATGAAAAGAAAAAATACATCATTCCACTCTCTAAAAACATTTATTAGGATAAATTAATTAATTAATAACCACTGAAATAAAATTGAATTATTTAACTAACAATATTTATTAAGGCGTGAAGGTTTCCACAATTAGACACATAACATATTTCAGAACTTCTGGAAACCTGTGTATTTTTATTCAAGAGCCTTGAACACCTCACTTGTAAATCCCAAAATGGGAATCACACAGCAAGTTTGCTAAAATAATGCACTTATAAGAATTGAGTGCACTGAAATGAGTTTGAAGCTCCTGGATCCCTTAGATTAGCTCATCTAATATCTAAATCCAAAAGGAGAGAAAAAAGAAATCAAACTAGGTGGGTTAAACAGATCTCCCACAAACTAGTCTAGCTGAAAAACACCAAATGAGAGGGGCTGCAGCGATGTACAATAAAATGCTTCAGAAATAACGTGGTATTGGAGAGCACGAGCAGGAGGCCATTAAATCAGATCATCCTTTGAATTTACAACATAAAATCGGATCTATATTGAAGCTCTTACATTATACAACAGAATTTAGAAGACAAGAAAGAAGGACATATTCAGAAAAGAAGGCTACAACACATGTGTATACTGAAAAATGGCTTAACAAAATTATTTAATGGAGATGTAGTAGCTGAATGTGACACTTCAGATCTAGATCATATCTGTGTACAAAATATCATATCCATTTCAGATCTGTACACTAGAAAGGCTCTATTAGAAGATCCCCTTGGGGTTTTAACCAAATCATGCAATACAAAGAGTAGATCTGAGTTTTAAGTAGTAGACATGCAATATTATTCAGAAATTTTTGAAGATGATTTTAAATTATAAATATATCAGATCTATAAAGAACATGGATCAGCAAGCTAATCCATGGATCACCAAAGTGAGAGGCAAGGCCCAGCACCAGAGATCTCTCATAAAAAATGGGATCAATACACCCTGCAAAACCTCCACTAAAAATAATGCGGTCCCTGAAGGGAAACTATGATGTAGGTTTAATAATTGAGTTGTCCTGATGCCAAGATAAAAATATGAAGCTCTATAGCTAATGCACTCTTCCAGGAGGTTAAAAGACACACTCACTGAGAGGAGGCACAGTCAAGTCTAGATCTGGGCAGATCTAGAGTTTCCACTTGCTCCAGCTTGCAAAAGCAACCAAACCCTCACTGGATGTGCAGTGCAGTTGGAAGTAGAGCTTGTCTAAATGTCGGATAGTGGATCAAATTAGCAAGACTCCTCCAAGAGATCCTCAAGGGAAGGGACATGATCCCTGCATAAGAATCCACAAGTGCTAATCAACACTATTCTCAACTAGACAGTAGAGAATGGTATTTGTATAAATAGAAAAGATACTCAGAAAATATCCATGATCAACCATCCTCTGTTTCTGCCTTCCCCTTCCTTTTATAAGATGAAAGCCTTGACAAACCCTGAACCACCTTGATGAGTTAGCTCCTTTCACATGAGGGGCCCTCCTTCTAGAACAGTGTTGTCCCTTCATGAGGTACGTTATATCTAGACAGCACTGTAGATTTGGTCAAGGTTGACCCAATCTCATATCTCAAACCCCTTTCACACCTGCAAGTGATTTGTTTACATGGCCCGGATTTATCCTTGTTCATATGGGCATTGATTTATTCATTCTTTTTAGGAGTTTACATGCCCTCCTTTATTCATTTATTCATGCAACATAAAATGAGACAAAAATGTATATTCCTCTTAGCTCAAGCTAAGTAGTAATATTACAGTCCTCCCCTCCAAAATGTTTCTTGTCCTCAAGCAAATGATAGGGTGAGTGTTGCAGTGTTCCCCCTCCTCCATTGGTGATACCTTCAAGGATCAAGTCCTCCTCTTAAACCAAGTGTTCACCAAGCCAACACATCATGAATTGTTCCTCTAAGGTTATCATAAGATGTGCATATTCCATCCCACAAGGAGTGAAAAGTTCAATAGAAACAAACATGGCTGGAGAAATTCCTTCTCTAAACCATGTAGCATGAGGCACACAGAGACGTTCCAATCCATGTGGTACATACAAAATACCCATCCCCCCTCCATACAATCCCATAAATAGTACAACTATGTCATGCAAGTGTGGAAGCAATACTACATATATGAAAACAGAAATGTGAGCTTGAAGAGGTGGGTCAAAGTCCCACATGTGATGCTAGCGTAGTGCATCTCCTGCCTGCATTAGATCAAGTTGTGGCAAGTGGAATTCCTACCATACATTTGCTGCATGAGCCATATTAACATATCTAAACATGTCGGATATGTTTGGTGCCTTTGGGAATCACCCATCATAAAAAGGAATCTCCCTTTGCAGAGCAAGGGAGTGACCAAGTTCATAATTTCTATTGGCCCTCCAAAAGCCATGATACCCACATGATCTCTCACTCCCTTTAGGAGTCATATCCTACAAAAACATGGTAAAAGAATGTGATAGATCAGAAAATAAAACTTGCTTTGCATGATCAGATCCTTTACCATCATAGTTCCTCATACACATGGAGTTGTGCATGAGCATTTCCCTTCTCTCAAAAGAAGGAAGCACTGGCTGAAATGAATCATACAAAGATTCCATTGGTTGTACCAATTCCTCATAGATAATGCACTCTTGAAAGTGTTGATGTAAATCCTCTCTCATCCCTCCCCAATCAAAGCTCCTCATGATCAGGGTGTAGATCTTCATGGACTACATATGGCTGAGAAAGATTTCTTTGTGTGCCCTTTGTAGTATCTTCTGCTTGAGATTGGAAACTATAAAGAGGAATATCCTACCATGAAAGTAGATGACTCCCCCTTGGACTAAGTAGCCCTCTCCTTGCTGCAGGTCATCTAGTATCATACAGGTGTGGAGATCTTTGGAATACTTTACAAGCAGTTGAGATTTCCAGTGTCGATCCACACTGCTCAACAATGACAGTGATGATGATATGTCCATGGAAGTATCTGTCATGGTGCTGATCTCTTCTTTGACATTCATCATGCCAAATATATGTGTTGGAAGGATGATCCTCCCATTATCCTCCTCCCACAATGAAGATATAGAAATGAGAGGGGGTGATAGTGGTGAAGGGAGAAGATCCCCCTCACTCTTGAGTTGTCCCAAGCCTCCCAGTACTGTAGCTGGTCTCCCCTTGCACCAATACCTCTTGGATCGAAGTTTGGAGCAGCACTTTGTGAGACTTCCCCACCAAGATCTGAATTTGGTGGCCTCCCTAGTGGTTTTCCACTAGACAGGAATGTCCCATGCAAAGTTCTCATGAACATAAGAAAAGGGACTGTGAGATCCTTGCTTCCACTCTACAAATCCATCTTTGTTGTTTGTGTGGAAGTGCTAGGTGAGGGATAAGTATGCATGCCTTGGATCATTTGAGGTTTACCACTATTCATGTCCACCCATTCAATTTTCAAGGCCTTGCAATCAATATTGACATTCCACAATGTAATCAACCATTGGACACCCAAAATGATGTTGGTGTCTGGTATGTCAACTACAAAAAAGTGATCCACCAAAGTGTAGGACCCCATGGTAACTGAAAGTGATGGGACATAGTTCATGCATTGCATTGTCCTATCTCCTGGGACCAAAACAGAGAATCCCTCAAAGGTATCAGTGGGGGTTACTCTCCTCTGCACAAGATGAGTATCAATAAATTTGTGGGTTTCCCCACTATCAATCAGTACAAATACCCTCTGATTCATGATTAAAACTTGTACTCTTAAGGTAAAGTACTTAGGTACTCCTCTCAAAGATGCAAGAGTTCCTCCTATTGCAGCAAAGGTTCCATTTCCATCTCCATATGGTGTTGGATCTCCCTCAACATTGTCAGCATTGTGACCTCTTCTTGGTTCATCACATTCTTCTTCCTCCTCAAAATCTAAGAAGACTTCTATGTAGTGTGCCTTGACAGCAACACATCTATGTCCCGGTGCCCATGGTTCTTAGCAAGTGAAACATAGTCTCTTCTTTCTCAGCTCCCTCCTGAATTCAATATCAAGAGGCTTCTTGAATGAGCTCTCCTTGGAAGGAGAAGCTTTCTCTTCCTTCCCTTTTGAAGTGTGAGGGGTCTTGTTCTGAAAAGTTGCCTTTGCTTTTGACAAGGCATCTTGGAGGTCTCTAGCCCTCTCAATGTCATCATGCAAAGTGATGGGCTTGGTAGATTTAACCAGCCCATGTAAAGGTTCATCCAAGCCATCGATGAACATGTACACCCTCCTTGTTACAGATAGATCAGGAACCAAAATATATAATCTCAGAAACTCAAAGATATAAGGTTCTACATTTCCTGATTGCTTTAACTTTGCAAGGCTCATGAAAAGTGCTTCTAGATCCTTTCTGTCAAACCTCTCCACCATTCTTCTAGTGAATTAAAAATAGGCAGTCACATTGGCATGGCCCAAAGTAGACAACCCATGGAACCACCAATTGTGTGCTTCACCATCAAAGTGCAGTGATGCAACCTTGATTGCTTCAATATCATGGACTTTGTTTAACTAAAAGTAGATTTCCAACTTTTCTACTCATGCATTGGCAGAACTGGTGGATGACCCATCAAACTTGGGCAACACGAATATGCCCATAGAGTGATGTATATCATGATTCTAAAAGAAACCACCATATCTATACTAATGCTTTGGTCTTCTTTTGTCCTTGAGGTGAAAAAACTCTTGAAAACTCAAGTGGTCCTTGAATCTTTGATTCTGAGATTCATATTCCTCAAATTAGTCTTCGAGGGATGCTTGTTCTTGTGGCCCTTCATTCTCCACAGCCAAAAAGGTAGGCATAGTATATCTTTGTGGAACTTGTGGAGCTTGTGGCTGGTTCACTGGTTGACCATTCCAGTGGTGAGACATGCCAGAGCTTTCCTCGGGATGAAATATCTGAGGAGATTCCTTCATCATATCTATTCTCGTCTCTTTGATCTCTCCAACAAGATCTTGCATGGCCACCAAAAGAGTTCTTGAAAACCCTTCTCCTTATTTATCACTTGCAGTCTCAGGGGCTTTACCCTTTTCTTGATCATCAGTTGTGTAATCAACCTTCGTGTGACTTCTGTTCTAATACCTCTTATCCCTCTTAGTAAGAGGCTCATATTATTTTGATTGCAGCATGGCTATGGTTCTCCAATGAAAGCACAGGTTGTGCCAAGAAAGGAGCTTTGATACCACTGTAATATCCCAAAATGGGAATCACATAGCAATCCTGCTAAAATAATGCACTTCTGAGAATTCAGTGCACTAGAATGAGTCTGCAACTCCTGGATCCCTTATATCAACTCGTCTAAGATATAAATCCAAAAGGAGAGAAAAAACAAATCAAACTAGGTGGGTTAAACAAATCTCCCACAAGCTAGTCTAGCTGAAAAACACCAAATGAGAGGGGCTACAGCTATGTACAATAAATTTCTTCAGAAATAATGCAATCTTGGAGATCATGAGCAGGAGGCCATTAAATCAGATCATCCTATGAATGTGCAGCAACAAATCAGATCTATATTGAAGCTCTTACATTATACAGCAGAATTTGGAAGACAAGAAGGAAGGAAATCTTCATAAAAGAAGGCTACAACACATGTATATACTGCAAAATGGCTTAACAACATTATTTAATGGAGCTGTAGTAGCTGAATGTTACACTTCATATCTAGAGTAGATCTGTATACAAAATATCAGATCCATTTTAGATATGTACACTAGAAAGGCTCTATTACAAGATCCCCTTGCGGTTTTGACCAAATCATGCAATACAAAGAGTAGATCTGAGTTTTAAGTAGCAGATCTGCAATATTATTCAGAAATTTCTAAAGATGATTTTACATTAGAAACAGATCAGATCTATATATAACATGGATCAACAAGCTAATCCATGGATCACCAAAGTGAGAGGCAAAGCCCAACATCAAAGATCTCTCATAAAAAATGGGATCAAAACACCCTACAAAACCTCCACTGAAAATAACGTAGTCCCTGAAGGGAAACTATGTTGTAGCTTGAATAACTTAATTGGCCTGACGCCAAGATAGAAATATGAATCTCTTCAGGTAATGCACTCTTCCAGGAGGATAAAAGACACACTCACTGAGGGGAGGCACTAGTAGAGTCTAGATCTTAGCAGATCTAGAGTTTCCACTTGCCGCATCTTGCAAAAGCAACCAAACCCTCACTAGATCTGCATTGTAGTTGGAAGTAGAGCTTGTCCAAAGGCTAGATAGTGGATCAAATCAACAAGGCTCCTCCAAGAGATCCTCAAGGGAAGAGACAAAATCGCTGCATAGGAATCCCCAAGTGCTAAGTAGCATAATTCTCAGCTAAACAATAGAGAATGGTAATTTTCTAAACAAACAAGATACTCAAAAAATATGCATAATCAATCGCCCTCTCTTTCTACCTTCACCTTCCTTTTATAAGATGAAAGCCTTGACTAACCCTAAACCACCTTGATCAGTTAGCTCCTTTCACATGAGGGGCCTCCTTCTAGAACTGTGTTGTCCCTTCATGAGGTACATTGTATCTAGACAATGCTATAGATTTGGTCAAGGTTGACCCAGTCTCATATCTCAAACCCCTTTGAGACCTAAAAGTGATTCGTTTACATGGCCCAAATTTATCCTTGTTCATATGGGCATTGATTTATTCCTTCTTTTCAGGAGTTTACATTCCCTATTTTATTCATGCAACAGAAAATGAGACAAAAATGTATATTCCTCTTAGCTCAAGTTAAGTACGAATATTACATCACCCATGTTCAGGAGGAGGAAGATTAGCATAATATAGGAAGAGTGCAGGTCTGGAATGTATAAATAATGAAGACTCTAGCAGTTAAATATTATGACAAAGTCTGAGAGAATATGAAGGTAATTGAATTCAAAATTTAAAATTATTAAAAATTAATAAAATTAAGTTATTAGCAGTTATATATTAGGGGGAATAAATTGACTAGGTCCAAGAGATAAATGAAACTAAGTATCTATAAATTGACTAGGCTCTCCAATCAAAATACAGAAGTTTTGAGAAGTTTTCAATAACAATATTTATATTATATTAATTGTTTTATTAATATTCATTAATCTTTATAATACTAAAATTAATATATTAACTAGTAATATAAATTATTATTATTAATTATAATAGTAATATTAGTTAATTATTATTATTAATATTTTCTTAGCTATAATTATATGCTTTCATATATTTCAACCACATTCTAGTGTTAATAAAATTGTCTTAACGTGCTTTAAAAAAAAAAGTAAATGGAAAAATATAAATCTAATATAAGATATAAATCCAAAATTAACTTTCAACTATATTTAAAATAATTTCCAACGAATATAAAATTAACAATAAAATTGACCTAATTACATGATTTACAATTAATGAATAAAGTAAACTTAATTTTACAGTTGGTAGACCAAAAGCATAAAATTTTGTGAAATCTCTACTTGGTGAATATTCGTACTGACTATAAATAAAATAAATTTATGTGACCTTGTCACCATTTCGGTTTCGGTAACCTTGGCATCATGTCCAATATCACCATACTTCTAGGCACTTCAGTCAATCAAGAGAAAATTAAAATTCATCCAAATCTGAAGCTCTCTGCATAGTAATGTTGGTTTTCATATCATATTTCTTTTACCAATAACCTCCATTCTTTCATTCCTTTTGCACTTGGCATATGGACGCAATAAGGTATACTCTTAGGGGTGCAGGGCGTTGTGGAAAATTTTAGTCCTCGTCTATCATTGAATGTATTCTAGATGAAGTGAAACACAAACCTCATCGCTTTCAATACCTTTACGATCCTTGTCATCGCGAGGTTTTGGATACCTTCCCTAACCATACACTAATGACACTTGTATGTTTATTATTTATACTTAAAATAGTTAAATATATTTGGTTACAATTAAAATTTACATAATTAAGTTCTTCAAAAATCCATAACTAGGTTATGACGAATCCTTACACTCTTGGTGGTAGTATTGAATTTTTGTAACGACCATGTAGGTTTATTTTCGTTTCAATTCTACTGTATTGTTTCAAGTTTAGTTTCCAAAGGAGAGAGAACCCATAGAAGATCCAACGGAAATTCAGAGCTACATTTCCATGGGATATTCAATGCTTCCCACTCCAGTCTATCATCTATACAATGTCATCCTAAGCCTAAAGTGATGCTACAATATAACTCTGATAACTCTATAGTTCATGAAATATGTTCTAGCAATAGTAAAATATGGTCACAAGTTTATATGATCACAAAGCTCTTGATGAGTAAAATATGATGGTGATGTTAGAGAATTAAGGTGTTTAAAAGAAGAAACATGTTAATAATCCCATTCCAATACAATTATCTTGGAGGTTGGGTCTATACACTCCACACCCTCAAATAATCCTTGGTGGGATCAGATATTGTTACATTTAGCATAGTTACCAATTTAGAGATGAATATGAAATCAAAACAAGAAATGTAGCTGTCAAACCCATTTTTTCTGGTTAAAAACACCAAAATAAGGCTCTGATTAAAAAAATAGTGTTGTTGGTAGCACCCCTTTTTCAACCAAATATAACAAGAATTTTCCACCATGGCTTCAAATCCTTGTAATTGCAAACAAAATTTTTAAAATTGACTATGAATCAGAAGATGTTCCTCACAACATTGGCTTTATATTTTTTTAGATTTAGGATTACGGTTTTTTTGAAATCATGATCTTGACAACCAATACAATTATTAATAAATAAATTAAAATTGATCTCTAAAATGGACACTAATGCTAGTGACAACACTGCAATTTTCCCTAAGTTAATATTACAGTTTGTTTGAAAATGTTGGCTTCACAACTAGTAATGTTGTGAAACAAAACCTCAAAATGATCACTCAAATAATAACATAATGTTACAAATAACATGTTTAATTTTTTATAGGATTAAAATTGCAATGTTTTTAAAACCATGGTCTAAAAAGACCAACATTTTTTTTTTCAACAATGGGAAAACCTATCATAACTTAATTCTCAAAGACATATGCATTATTACAAACACAATCATAGAATAAATAAATAAGTAACATATATATTAACAATATTTTTTTCATATATGAACAATTTAAACAAAAACACATAATAAATATTTTTTCTGTGTGGTTTAGGGTCACATATTGTACCACATTTATACTAGGTAGATACATATTGATCACATATACTAGGTAGATCCACATCGATCACATATTATACCAGGTTTATTATAGATAGATATATATTGATCACATATTATACTAGGTAGATCCACCCAACACTTCCTGCTAACTCAATAATGGAGCCAGGGTTGAAATAATTGATCTCGTGATCTCTCAATTGAAAATGTGCTTTAATGATGAGAACTCAACCAACTGAGCTAACCCTCAGGACTTAAAAAACATATAATAATTAAAAATTATAATAATAAAAATTATAAAACTACAATTAAAAATTAAAATCAAAATAAAATAGAAATATTTTGCAATTTTTGAAAAAATAACTAGTTAATGTTGTTTTTAAATAAAATATATGACAAACTAAAAAAAACAATCACACAAACTATATAAATACATACATAAAATAAAAAACATATATAAACCCTTATTGTTGGTCGTCTCACCATTTTAGGGAGATTTTGTACAAGGTTACGGTGTTGTTCAACATTAACCCAAACTCCACTTCATTTGAAAATAATTATAGTGAAATGAGACTCCACATTTAGATATTTAAGTGGAATGAGATTCCCCACGGCTTCACTTGAAAATTCATGTGAGGGCTAAAATGGGTTGATTCACTATGAGTTGTTGTTGTGCCCAACATTCCATCTTCTACAATTCACTTGTTAAAAATGAAATGAAAATGGTTAATGATTATTAGTATAACACTTCCCCATTCTATTTCACTGAAATTTTCCTGTGAGATAGTGACACTTGAAATTTCCTTATATTTCAAATTCAATTAAAATGAATAATGGTATTGGACGTCATCAACCTTTACATATTAAATATTTCTCAACAAATTACAATTCTATACCTATAGAAACTTGATATCCCAGTAATCTCATTCTGTAGGTTGGATCCTAATGCTTTCTCTGATTGGTCCATGTAACCAATGGCTAAGGCGAGGGCCTCATCGAATTAAAAGTTTCTATAAAAATCAGTGATTTTTACAAATTTGTTCCTAAGCTCTTGATTTTCATCAAAGGCCAAAGAGAACATGTATTCCTTTTGTTGTGGCTCATTTTCATTTACCTTTGAAATATTTTTCAAAACAACAAAAAATCATATATGATAGAAAATGTAAAATGTTGTGTGTGATAGAAGAATTTTGATTTATATTTTGGTACATTAACGTTACATGATGAGATGTGAAGGTCGGTCGAGTTGGGCTCATTCACGTGAAAAACAGTTCAAGATTTGGACTGATGTGCACATTCAGACCATTACACAATGAATACGGTCGAGTTAGGCTCATTCACAAGCTCGAGAGGGACCAGCGCAATGGGACACCAGATAAGCTCAAGAGGGTTACACCGTGGAGAAAACAAAATAATTTCCCAAAGGCAGAGAAAGGGCGCATTTACCTTAAACAATTAAGATTTTTGGAGGAGACGCAAACACAAAAATGGACGGTCGAGATCAAAGCACGAAACTGGAGCAGAGAGATAGACGACAGAGATTAAATAAAAAACCTCCAATCACAAGTTTCAAAGGATATGAATGGGAGGTAAATGTTAAATTTGCTGAAGTGCGATATGTGATGGTGTAGCAAGCTTACGTGACAATGACGTGGTGGTGATGTGGCAAGCTGATGTGGTAGATGAAGTGGCCATTATGTGGCAAGCTGACATGGAAGATGATGTGTCAGTGACATGGCAAACTGACATGGTAGATGACGTGGCCCTGGCCCGCAGACCATATGTCACAAGTTTTAAAAGTCGAGTGAAAAGGGTTTGAGTTATAATCATCGAAGTGCGATATTCGATGCAGTGGGGCCCGATCGCAAGTCAAAAATAGCAAGTTTTAACGAATAAGTGCAGAGGTAAGAGTTAAATTCACCAAAGTGCGATATGCAGTGACGATGGGACCCGATCGCATTTGCAAATCGAAAGTTTTAAAAGATAGCACAAAGGGTTTATGTTAAAGTTGCCGAAGGTGCATTGTACAATGCCAAGTGGGACGTGATCGCATCGCACACATCACATGTTTTAGAAGATAAGTGCTACGAAAAATTTGAAAACAATGGCATGCAAAGTGCGATGTCAGGCGGACGTGATGTGGCTTCAAAAGAAAACTCCTAAGGTCTTCAAATCTGGAGGTAAGGAATTCATGTGTTAAATCGTAACAGAGGAAAGAAGGAGGATTAAAACGTAAAGACGGTGAAATTCCTTGATAACGAAGGAAATAAGAATGCGGCATAAGAACTCGGGTAAGTGACCTGACGCAGATCAAAGTAGAAGAGGCAAAGTGGGGTAGCAGGTGATATGATTGACCGCATTTGAAGCACATGGGCATAGGCAGAGTCATGCAGAAGAGCGTATAACGGCCCTATTGGGATTATGATAGATGGGTCAAGCGGGCACTGAGGCGTTGTTACAGAGTTGTGCAACGACTGCATCTTAACCAGAAAGGACACCTCAACACTTTAGGAGGACACTTTAGCAACATCAGATTCAGTAAAATGAACATATTTCCAGTTTTAATATGTTTTGTCAAGTATGATTAGATAAGTAATCTCAACAGTTTATGTAGTCAAATAGTTTCAACAAGTTCAGGAGTTATGAACCACTGTGATGTATTTAAGTAGATAGAAATAAATAAAAAGGGTTTCGAGTTTTGGACCTCTGGATTACTATTAATTTGGTACTAAATTTTCTGAGAAGTTAATGAAATAAGATCAAGTTTCTTGCACCTCCTGATGTTGATATGTCTTTCCAGGTTCTCTCTGTGTTCATTCCTCTTTGAATGAAGTAGCAGCTGGTCTCTTAATTACATCTATGAGTAAGAGTTAAATCACCTAAATTTTTTCTCCTTCACTTCATCTCTTCTATTTTCGCAAACTCCTGAGGGAACTTTAAAGTAATACATTCTATTTTTACAACACATTATTTCGAGTTTCCTCTCTCTCCATGATTTCCTATGAATCTTAAAAGTGGTAGATTCTTTGTATTTAGCATATCATTTTGAGTTTCTCTTACAGTTCTTCTTTTTATATCATTCAAGTATCAACAATTTATGGCATTGTGAAGGCTTTCATTATATCAGATTATTGAGGGTATTAAGTAATTAGATTTGAAATGTGTTAAAAAGAGGCCCTTTGATATCGTAAGTGTGACTTAAATTTATAAAATGTCTTAAGCACTGATTCCCTACCACAGCCAAGGAATTGTTTCTTGAGATACAACATTTTATGGCGATATTGTCGGGGACAAAGGAACAAAGTTTATTTGGCTTGGGTTTTTTGTATTATTTCCTTTGGTTGTTCAGTGAGGTGGAAATATTCAGTTGTGTTTGTTATTTCAAAAATTCTGGCTTCCAAAAGGCCTCACATGAGGTCAGACACCTCACAGCAAATAGTCCCAACTTTTCCGGATCCAGAAAGATTGGTTTCTAAAAAGGCTCAGAAAGTCGAAAATCCTTTAATACATGATCTTGCATTGAATGTTCCTGGCAAAAATTCTCATAACCTTTTCTTGGAATATATTTCCAAGGAACTCCCTTTCATGGAACAAGATACCCCTTCCACACCAATTTATTTTAAGAACCTCAGTTAGAAGAACATTTATTCAAGTCTGTTTCTTTTACCTCCACTCAATATCAACAAAATATAGTTGTTGGTGCCTCCGCTATTGTCCATTATTGTAACCCCATATTAGTGTTACCTCAACCTTCATTCACTTTTATAGCAGGTTCATCAACCTAAACCACCCAAGGAGCATTTAACCAAGTTGTTAATATTGCAGCAACAACTTTCTGAACAGATATATATGCACCAATAAATCTTCTGCAACCAATGAATTCCATGCCTCAAGAATACTTCATATTTCTTCCTCATTTCACTGGAGAAGTTGATGTAATTTCAAAACAACATTTACCCTTGTTTTCCACTTTTGCTGAGAATTTAAATGTAGAACACCGTGATGTTGTGACGAGACTATTTGTGCAGTATCTAAGTGGAGAGGCCAGGAAATGGTTCAAAGGTTTACCAAATGATTCCATAAATGATTGGGACGCGTTAGAACCTCAATTCACTCAGGGATAGGGAGAGAAGAGAGAACATGGTTACTCATTTACAGAGTTTAATGCAATTAAAAGAAAGCCTAGTGAAAACATTTCTGAGTTTGTAAAAAGATTCAACAAACTATACAATAGTTTACATGCACAGTTGAAGCCCCCCCCCGTGTAGGAGAAAAGGTAGTTTTTGTTGGGGATTTTGAAGCTAATTTTAACTTTACATTGAGCGAGAGAAGAGCCCCTACTCTCGTGCAGATACAGATAAATTCTTTAGAAACTGAAGCTAATCTGACTATAGTTGGAAAGCTGAGAGGGAAACAACTAGTCCAAGAGAAGGGGAAGGAAAAAGAAGAGTCATTGAAAGATATAAGGATTGAAGATATGGAAAAGGTGATGGAAATTTTGAGAAATAAGCTAGGTAAGGTGGAACTGGAAAATAAAAACTCTCAAATACAAGTAAAAGAAAACTAAGGGGGGTTTAACCCTTAATTCAGAAGACATCCCCTGCAAATTCAGGGAAAGAAGAGATCAAGAATAGGTTCAAGAACTATTGTATATAGAAGAAACACCTGCAGAGCTAGCATACGATAACCAAAGGGAGGTCGAGGATCAAGTATCTCCTATGTATGCAATAGAAGAGGATGAAGAGGAAGATTGCGAGGGAGAATATTTTGAAGCTGAAGTTTCTTTTGATCAAGTTGAAATGGATGAAGACTGTAGGCAATTCACAGATTTCATGCAAGCTGAGTTACATAAAAAGTATTATTTGATTTCTAGAAAGAGATCAAGACTGCAGGAAAATGAAGGTGAACAACAAGGTTCCATTCCTCCTCCAATGGTGACTCCGATACAAGAGGACCCTACCAAACAGGTTAGTAATAAGAGATAACCTGTAAATTCACTTATTAGAACAAATGTGCAGGAGGGTGAATCTTCCTAGAACAAATCAGTTGACACTAATATCTTGGAGAGAGTTGTTCCTGTACCTAAACAAGAATCAAATTCTACAAAGAGTGAAGAAGAAATTGAAAATAATGTTAAGCAAACTCATGCTTTCAATTTGACAAAATAATTGGAGAAGGTCAAAATTCAGGTGCCTCTTCTAGAATTAGCCAAAATACCAGCTTACAAGAAAGAAATTTCAGAATTTATTAATATCACACAGGTGGAAGACATAACTGACACAGTGAACGTAGCAGAAGAAAATCCAGTGGTCACCTTTGTTCCTCATGTAGAAGAAATATATCTCTATGTTCCACCGTTCTATATTTCTATGTTGCTTCATGATTATACTCTATATAATTTCATGTTGGACTCAGGAGCATCCCATAATCTCATGCCATTATCTGTTATAAAGGAACTTAACTTGAAGATTACCCAACCTTATAGGGATATGTATTCATTTTATCCAAAAGGGTGAAATTTTTTGGGTTAATTAAAGATGTAGCAGTTTCGTTGGCACAAATCCCAGCAAAGAGCATAGTCATGGACATGGTGGTCGCTGACATCCTCGCCAGGTTTGGAATGCTCTTGTCAAGATCTTGGGGAGAAAATTTGGGAGGTGTACTAAAATTATATTTCTCTTATGCTATCATACCGGTTTTTAATGGGAAAGAAAGGAGGTTGTACATGGAAACAAGGTTTGTGAAGACTATCTCCAAGAAAGATGCAGGAAATTCCCCCTTTTATAGTCAAGAAACATAAGACATTTCTTTTCATGCTGCATGAAGATGAAAAATTTGCTAAAGACACGGGGAAGCAACTCTCTTCAGTGGTTTTAAATAATGAGGTACACTCGAGGAAGATCTGGAAGTGCTACTTTGATGGTGCCTACTCCAAGGAGGGGCAGGTGCTAGATTCTTGCTGATATCACCAGAAGGTAACCTCATGCCTTTCTCTTTTAAGCTATAATTTGATTCAACAAACAATTTGGTGGAATATGAGGCCTTAATCTCAAGTCTTCAAGTTTCTAAACAAATGGGAGTTCAATGTATTTCAAATTTTGGTGACTCTGAATTGATAATAAGGCAAATTAAAAACCATTGTCAAACCAAGCATCCGAGATTGAGATCATATAGGAATGAAGTGTGGGATCTAGTATAAATCTATTTTGAAGCATTAAATCTTCAATTTATTCTAAGGGAGGAGAATAGATTGCCTGATTCTTTAGCAGTTGCAGCAAACACCTCCAAACCTCAAATAAATCCAAGGTTAAGATATGAGATTGAAATTAGGAATAGACGTTATATGCTTGATAATGTGAGACATCGACAACTATTTGACAATGATGAACAGATAAGTTATTTCCTGACCATGATTGGAAACTTTGAAGAAGCTGAGATAGACCAAGAGGAAGAAAAAACAGAGTAGAAAGCAGAAGCGAGAAACCTTAAGCAGTCAATTAGTGAACAAAAGATAATCCAATTGAAAGATAATGTGCTCCCTAAATGGTTGGTTCCCCTCTAAATATTACTTGATGCTAATGATGTTTTTGTTGATTCAAATAAAACACATCCAGAAGAAGAGATGGAATATTGTAATTTGGGAACTCAAAAAGAACCCAAAATAGTGAAATTATTCAAAGGTGTTCCCAAAAACTACAAAGAAAGATACATTGATCTTTTTAAGAAATATATGGATGTGTTTTCCTTGTCATATGAAGACCTGAGAACATATGAAAAAAGAATTATTCAACATATTACATTGCAGGAAGGACTCAAAACATGCAAACAGATCAACCCATGGATGTTAGTGTTAGTATGAATATTTTGTCGAAGCGTACGAAAAAATACCACTTTAGCTACGCATAACTTATAGCCCTAACATCAAATATGGCTGCCAATATCTTCAGATCTGCAGTTAGTTGATCAAGACAAGTGCTGCAAAAAACCAGATCTATGCATAGAAAGACATTAAGCAGTAAAATCAAGAGTTTTCTCCATATATCCAATAGAAAAGACAAGAACAATGTTTTTTGAAAGAATTTTTGTATTAAGGGCACCTGGGAGGAAAACAAGAAGGTGTATCCAATTCTCCTCAATGGGATGGGTTCTTGGAAGTCCTCCGCACTTCAGATCTAGAATCTCTCTCTCTTGTTGGTGTAGAAAACCCAGACAAAGATAGAACTCAAAGGGAGCTCACACAGCAAATGATGAAGAATGTGACCAAGTGTATAGATCCAGAGTGATCTAATAGGCAACAAAATGTGAAGAATGGTAGGAAAAACCCTCCTATTTATAACAAAATATTGGGTCATTCTAGATCTTGGTGCATGATTAAAATAACATTAACCAAATCTAGATCCACCTTTTATGGAATATTTTATTATATTTGTTGGAGGGAAAAAGTATTTGACTTGGGCCAAATCCCTTTATTTGTGAATAATAAATAAATAAATGATTTATTTATCATTTTAAGGAAGTGGTTGAAGGATAATCAAATAAATAATGATTTATTTAATTATTTATGGGTGATTTAGTCATATTTAACAAGGAATATTATTTAAATAAGATTTAAATAATTATTCCTAGAAAATAATAAGATAAATAAAGATTTATCAAATTAATTTCTTTGTTTTGGGTTAAACATGACCAGGAAAATCAAACAAATATAGGTTTGTTTAATATTTCCTTTTGGGGTTTCCTGTTTAGACCATAAACAACCTAATAAATGTGTTTTATTAAGTTATTTACATAGTGAAAGAAATTTTACTTAGGGTAAAATTGGTCTTACGTGGTGTACTTGGGTCCATCTAATGATAGTAGGTTAGATGACCAAAAAATGATGTAACAGATTGCCCCCCAGCATTCGAGTGTTAGGAGCAAATCGTATGACCGAAGTACGTTGTAAGAACTCAATCACCAGACATCAAAAGGGAAGTCAGAGAGAGAGATGTGAGGTAGAATAATGTGCTGAAGAACTAGACCCTGAGGAGACGAGACTTACAGGTGCAACAAGTCTCTTTTTATGAGAAGGTACCTATGCTAAAGGCGGCGGGGGAGGCATACCTATGCCCACCGAGACAAAGTACAAAAGAATAGTGTGTCCATTAAACAAGGGACCGAACCATAAAGTACAACCGGCATAAACATGAGCCAGATAAAAATACAGTGAGGGATCCCATATACATGTTGTACCTGGGATAACAACCATGAATTGTACAATCATATCTGAGTACATGAGATACAAGTACAACCCAAATGCCCCCTGCAAGCGGGGAAGGGCTCACAAAATCTGACTGATACATGCAAATCAAAGAGGCGATGCAAGCGGCTAAGGCCGACATCATCAAATATATGGAGCTGCATCGAAGGTTGTACGGAAGAGGTCATCCGGGCATGTGGGGGGCTACCTGCAGGCCACCCCCTCATGAGGGTTGTGACATCTCACACACACTCGGGAATGATCAAAGGCTGCTGCTGCATCACTGAACCATCAAGCATACGGATCTCGATCGTGCTGAAAGGAGCTGAAGTGGAGAAACAATCAAGTCAAAGGGAAATGAGAGATCCCTTTGCCTGATCCGAGGCACCGAACAAGAGTGGAAGCTGGAACCAAGGTACACCGCCCTCTAGACCTGTCTTCTGGAATGAAGGAGCTGATGTCAACAGAAGGAGGTCCACCATAGGTGAGGCAATGAGAGATCCTCAACTAAGGCACGAGAGAAAATAGTAGAGCGACAGACAGACTAATACCAATGATGATGATGGAATGGAGGGGACTGAGTAGCGAATGGAAAACTTCCCTTTTTAGAGCATAAAGGGCAGGAATGGCGTGGTAGCGACTGACACAATATCATGAGGGATAGGGGACAGTGGGACTGAAGGCCATAATGTGCGATGCAAGAGAGGGACCAAGCAATGAAGGATGGAGGACTATAGCAGGGTACAAAGGGACTCGGGATAGACTCCATGAATGCGATGATGACTCAAATTGGATGCTCTAAACAAGGGTGACTTGATGGTGCTACCACACAGTAAAGGTCCAATGGGGGACCATAAAAACATGAGTACAAGATGGTAACTCACGACGAACATCAACACGAGCATGGATAAGTATGGAGGCTAGATAGTGCCCCTAATATGAGTGTTGCAAGTGAAGAAATTCGATTTTGAGGAGGGCTATGGTTGAGGGGCATAGGTGCCCCCAAGCATGGTGTGGTCATGCCAAAATGTATTTAGAAAAAGGGGAATCTAAACACATTTTAATGATGTGGTGTGCCATTTGTTTTTGTTATGGTTATGCAGTTTGAGAAAGGGAATGGGGGATTACCAATATTTTTTGGTACTGGATATAGGAATCAAATGGACTTTAAGTTTTCGGGTTGGCATACCTGGTGTCACTATCCCAAAGAGAGTATTTGGAGATAATTAACTGATGATCTCTTAGAAAACCCATAGGTTGGTCAACAACAATGTCTAAGAGATTGGGTTGCTGATGGAAGATGAGGGAACGATAAGGGGTATCATCCCTAGAGTGATCTGAAGTGATATGGGAATCTAGAGGTTCTTCGAAATGTGGAAGAATAATGGTACTAAATTCAACACGACCAGATACACTAGGAGAGTTTTGGAGAATTTCTTCTCCTGGTCTCTCGAATATGGGTGCCCCCTTACCCAAATATTGGGTTTCAATGTAATGGCCACAAGGTGCATGTGGTTCGAACGCATGGGTTCAATGTAAGGGGGAATGGATAAATTCAGGGGTGGGGATTTCATCCATAATGTCGTCATCGTGATAGAAGATGGGGTGACTGGTGGAAGAAAGACCACCTTACGCGGTGAAGCTACCTGACTCATCATCATGAGAAGAGAGGTTCACATGCGCATCGTCACAAGAGGTGACGGAAAATTAAGCAGATAAAGGATCTACCGATGTTGAGCCCAGGGTGATCGCTGAAGGAAGGTCAAGCGAATCAATAAGGGAGGATTCAGAGGGAATGTTCCCTGAGGGTCTCATGGATGATGATAGGTAGAAAACGGTGGATGAAGGCTCCATCATCTCGACATCAGGAGGGGGAATGTCAATGGGAGAAGTCATGTCTGGTAGTTCTGCAGAAGAAAAACGTGCAAATCGAGGAGAGGTGGACTCATTACGCTTGGCCTCAAATTGGTGGACTGCGACTAGAGAGGTGCGGAATTCCTTGAGGCGGGGACAAAGATGGGTGTAATGGCCATGGAGATCACACAAAGCACAGGGGTGGTTGGTGTGAATATTCTTGGGGTTCTTGATCACGGTCGCGGAAGGAATAGAGGCTTCCGGGACCATGGACTCAAGGAACCTGACATTAACCATGGGCTTGAGATGAAGAAATTCAGGACAGGTATGGGTGGCGTGACCGAAAACATCACACAAAACACACTGGATGGTATGCTTTGGAGGCCGAGGAGGGGCAGGGTCTGTCAGGGCAGCCTTGTCCTTTGATGCCCCCTTGCGAGCTTTGCCCTTCTTACCCGAAGCGGTCGCAACAGGAGGTGGTTCACGTTGAGGTGACTGGGGCACTGTTGCAGTGGGAGAAGACTTGGGGACCGGTTGAACCGAGGTCAAAGAAAGATAAGGTTTGGGTTGACCAGGCAAGGTTGGAGTTGGAGAATGAAGGTACCAGACGGGAATCCCAAGGTTCAGGTTAGGAAGAGAGAGGGTGGCCATGACAGGTACCGTGGAAACCCCCGGTGGGGGAGCTAGGAACGGTATCTGACCCAAGGGGTAATGGCCAGGTGGGACGACTCCTAAATGGCTAAGGCTTGGAGGAACCTTTCCAGGAGGACATAGAGGCTCATGACTACCAGCTGCAAGTGAAGGGCTAGGAGCAGTTTGCGGAGAGCGCGGTTGCTGACTAGCCGAATCAGGTTGCTTGAGGGCAACCGGAGACGATTGCATCATGCAAACATTCGATGAGCTGGGGTCAGAGATAGCCCCCCTGGGGCCAGAGGAGTCTTTGTAGACTCCAGGAGAGACACTAGTCAAGGAATCGACGGTTTTCTTGTTGGCTACAGAAGAGATGGTCGTCTCAGGTGTGGTCTAAGATTTTGGCTCATGATATGTCAACTGGTCAATGGTGACTATCTTTCCATTATGAGGGAAAGACATCTTGTGGAAAACCATGGATGGGACAGTAGACATAGCATAGGTGTAGCTCTGCCCTGAGAGAATGTTGTAATCTAGAGGGGCGTCGATGACTTCGACGTCAACGCAAACAGTCTTGCCCGCAAGAGTGATAGGACAATTACGGAAGAGGCCAATGGGCTGGGAGACGTGGCCATCCCACGCTTGAAGGGCGATCATGGAAGGGGCCAACTCAGGAGATACGAGTTGCTTCCAAACCGAAGTGGACATCACGTAGGTGGATTCCCCCTCATCAATTACACATCGGGAAATGTTAGCGTTCCCGATTTTGACTGGGATTTGGAAGGTGACGGAAGTAGGAAGAGGACGATGTTCTGATTGATGGGCGTCGAAAACAATCATTTGGTCATCAGCAGGATCTACAGCACCCATGGTAGATAGTAGAGCCTTCTTTTGGGAAGGGCACGACTGGAGGAGTTCCAATGTGGAAATGGCAGCAGGAGACTGCGCCAAATCATCTACTATGCTATACGAATGAGCAACTCGACCAGAAGCAACATTTCGGCGTAATGGTTCCTCAGGAATCTTGGTATGAACCTCAAATTTGGGTTGAGGGATATGCAAGGGACCATTGGATGTCAAAAGAGGCTTTGTAGAACCTGAAGAAGGGGGCTCGGGGGCAGACTGAGTGGAAGGCATGGGATACTGGCGAGACCGAGTTCGAAGGTTAAGGTCGATAATTAGAGGTGGATCAGAGTTCATCATGAGGATTTGGTAATTGGAGGAACCAGAAGGGGAAGGTTTAGTGGCCACCTGTTCGTCAGGTGGTTGGGTAGCCATGAATCCCTGCTGTGCATCCACCTGCGCTTGAGGGGGCGGTGACTGCTGTTGCAGGGGTTGAGTAGGCAAGGGAGGCGGAGGTGCTGATGCTGGAGGAGCTGGAGCACCAAACTGCGGATATGAATAATAAAGGGGTTGTGTAACAGTATGGTGAACAGGAGGTTGCGCCAAAAGAGGAGGCATGCTGTATCCTGGATACGTGCTACCGGGAGGGGAACAAGTGCGGGAGGTGCTGCCCCCTCCCACAGGAAAACCATAACCCATGGGAGGTCGGGCATATGTATGAGAGAGAGCTCCAACGATACTGTCAGCGGCATGAGGTGTCCCCGGTGTATTGACACGACTAGGTCTGGGGAGATCAGGTAGAACGGTATAAACATAACCTGTCTGAACATAGATCAAGTCATATTTTAACGCCAGTTGGAGGGCGGCTTCTTCGGTTTGGGGAAAATGTGATGCGAAATCTTTCCCAATAGGAGGCAAGAGAGATCTAAGGAACCAGTCCATGTAGACATGGTCTTCGAAGGTAGGGGATTGACATAGGCTCTTTCTTCTCCGCCAGTCCTGGACATGATCGGATAGGCGGGTCGCAGATGATTGACAGAAAGAAGTCAAAAGTTCGATACCAGTGTCATAACGAAGGGGGAGCTGGAAGTAAGATAAAAAAGCCCGGGCAAGAGTCGCAAAGGTGGTATGAGAGGAAGTGGGCTGATCAACATACCACTTAGAAGCCGCGCCTGTAAGCGTTCGTTGGAACAACCGAAGACGGACAGAGTCATCGGTAATGGAGGTAGATGAACACCACATGTGGAAAGATCGAACATGATTTGAAGGATCTTCTCCAGCAAGGCCTTCAAACTTTGGGATGTCGGAAGGGAGCTTTTTCGGCATAGCAGGCCAACTAGCGTCATGGTGTATAGGGTCGTTTATCAACCGGTCCAAATCGGGGAGGCTGAGGCCTACCATGAAGGGGAGCAAGGGCATAGCCAAGGTATTTCCTGTGGTGGTTCCGCTAGTAGTAGTCTCGGCATTAGGGCCAGGATTCCCGCTAGCGTTAGGCCCTGGATCAGATATAGTGAAGGTGACAGAGGGAGAACCAGAAGTAAAAGGAGAACCCAATGAATCAGAAGGAGAGTCGGAGTGCAGACTCGGAGGAGGACTAACTTGACGACGGTGGGACGGAGTAGGTCGACCGATCAGAAACTGAGGGTGAAGGCCAAGAAGTCTCCGGGAGGTGCGCCTTGGGGCACAAAGATGACAACACAAACACGGCACAAGGGGAAGAAGAACGACCAACAAGTGCAGGGAGGTGCAGAATCAAGAGAGTACAATGTCAAAACAAGGGCAGATAGGTGCAGTGTCAATTGATTTCAAAGTCTTTGCCTGGCAGTGTAAACCAGGCTCTTCTTCGCTTAGGGTGAGTGTGTGGTGTGCGTTAATTTTAATTTTTAAACCCTTTTCATTTTGAGAGCAAGAGAAAAAGTGTGCTGCGTAACTGAAAATAAATCTGCAGAGAACAGTATATAATGCTGAAATAACAGAAAATTAACAGCTAACAATGCATCAATCTAACCCAAAAAGGCTGGTCTTTCAAAACTAGTCTAACAGAGGGAAAAAATCTAATCAAAACACACTGCAAAAAGGCGAATAGATATAGGGTCGGAAAGGACAGGGATCTAAAGGAGAAACCTGCTGAAAAGAGGTGCAGAATCACAGCCAAGAGGCAGAGGCAAGGTGGCTGGAAAAAAAAGGGGGAAATTAGCAAAACGTAGAAGGGACAAGGAGGAGGCCCTAAAGGTAGATCCAAACAAAACTTCAGGAGGTGATTTGAAAGGGAGAAGAGCTGATTAAAAGGGATCTGAAAAGGGTGTATCAGATCTGAAAAAGGGATGGCTGAAAACTCTGAAAAATTAGACACTTACAGCAGCTAAAACTCTTCCACAAAAAGTGGAGGGTACTAAAGCCCTAAGGGGCTATATTCCCACTTATTTGAGTAAAAAAGAGCAATAATAGGTCTAAACGGGCGGAGACAAAGGCTGGAAAACCCTGACAAAAGCTTCAGAAAAACCCAGAAAAATTTCAAAAAAATTCCAGAAAAAATTCCAGGTCGCAGTTTTTGACCTGTTTTTCACTCAGGTCGCAGTTTTTGGGCTATTTTCTGCGACCTGAAGCTCTAGGATGCAGTTTTTGGGCCAAAAAGTGTGACGTGCACTTCTAGCACTCTCGGTGGCAGGTTTCAGAAAAAAATGTTGTCTCAGCTGCGGCTGATGTCTGTCACCTGCGCAATAGGGCCGAAAACACACTGAAGTTAAAAATTTTAATGTTTTGAGGGTTTTAGAGAGTTTTAAAGGTGAAAGGAACAATAAAAATAGGAAAAATAAAAATCTGAAGAGAAACCCTAGGGTTTGAAGTAGTTGGATATGCAGGAATATGAAAAACGACAACGGTCGTAATTGAAAACCCGTGTGGAGTCGCCAGTTGTTAGTATGAATATTTTGTCGAAGCGTACGAAAAAATACCACTTTAGCTACGCATAACTTATAGCCCTAACATCAAATATGGCTGCCAATATCTTCAGATCTGCAGTGAGTTGATCAAGACAAGTGCTGCAAAAAACCAGATCTATACATAGAAATACATTAAGCAATAAAATCAAGAGTTTTCTCCATGCATCCAATAGACGAGACAAGAACAGTGTTTTTTGAAAGAATTTTTTGTATTAAGGGCACCTGGGAGGAAAACAAGAAGGTGTATCCAATTGTCCTCAATGAGATGGGTTCTTGGAAGTCCTCAGCACTTCAGATCTAGAATCTCTCTCTCTTGTTGGTGTAGAAAACCCAGACAAAGATAGAAGTCAAAGGGAGCTCACACAACAAATGATGAAGAATGTGACCAAGTGTATACATCCAGAGTGATCTAATAGGAAACAAAAGGTGAAGAATGATAGGAAAAACCCTCATATTTATAACAAAATATTGGGTCATTCTAGATCTTGGTGCATGATTAAAATAACATTAACCAAATCTAGATCCACCTTTTATGGAATATTTTATTATATTTGTTGGAGGGAAAAAGTATTCGACTTGGGTCAAATCCCTTTATTTGTAAATAATAAATAAATAAATGATTTATTTATCATTTTAAGGAAGTGGTTGAAAGATAATCAAATAAATAATGATTTATTTAATTATTTATGGGTGATTTAGTCATATTTACCAAGGAATATTATTTAAATAAGATTTAAATAATTATTCCTAGAAAATAATAAGATAAATAAAGATTTATCTAATTAATTTCTTTGTTTTGGGTTAAACATGACCAGGAAAATCAAACAAATATAGGTTTGTTTAATATTTCCTTTTGGGGTTTCCCGTTTAGACCATAAACAACCTAATAAATGTGTTTTATTAAGTTATTTTACATAGTGAAAGCAATTTTACTTAGGGTAAAATTGGTCTTACGTGGTGTACTTGGGTCCATCTAATGATAGTAGGTTAGATGACCAAAAAATGGTGTAACAGTTAGCTCCAATCAAAAGAGAAGTGAAGAAACTATTGCAAGTGAAAATTATAGTCCCTCTTGGATATTCAGAGTGGGCTTCTAATTTGGTCCCTATAAGAAAGAAGAAAGGAGAGATAAGACTGTGTGTAGACTTCAAGAAATTTAATTGAGCATCTCTAAAAGATAATTATCCTTTGCCGAAAATGGATTATGTCTTACAGAAGGTGACATGAGCTCATAGGTTGTCTATGGTTGACATATTTTCTGGGTATAATCAGGTAGAAGTAGAAAAACAAGATTAGAATATGACTACTTTCACTATGCGTTGGGGAACCTTCATGTAGACAAGGATTCCATTTAGCCTTATGAATGAAGGTGCAACATTTCAAAGGTCCATGGACATAGCCTTCGTTCATGATAGGTTTGTAGTTATATATCTGGATGATGTAACTTTTTTCTCAGGGTTAGATGGTGAACACTTGGAGCATTTGCAATTTTTTTTTTAAAAGTGTAGAAAGTTGGGTATGCCATTAAATCCCAAGAAATATTTTCTTGCCTTAGAAGAAGGTAAATTATTGGGTCACATAGTTTCTAAACAAGGAGAAAAGATTGATCTAGCAAGGGTGGAAGTCATTCAGACCATTCCTTTACCCATAAGCAAGAAGGATATAGAGAAATTCCTGGGAAAAATAAAATTTCTGAGGAGGTTTGTGCCTAATTATGCTGAGATCATGAGAAATATAATAGATATGTTGAATAAAAATGGAGAATTGAAATGGGATAAGGAAACAAGAGACACATTTGTTAGAATAAAGGAAGCATTGCAGGAAGCCCTGGTTTTGATTAGACCAGACTATCAAAAGGCCTTCTAATTATTATCATTTGCATCTGCCACTACTATTGCTATAGTGTTGTTGCAGAAAAATGAGGACAATAAGGAGAATCCAGTTGCATTTTTAAGCAAAGCCCTAAGAGATGCTGAGCTCAAATAGAATATTCTAGAGAAACAAGTATATGCTTTTTTCAAAGCACTGAAAGCCTTCAAGACTTATGTGTTGCAGTCCAAAATAACTGCTTATGTTCCTAATTCTATTGTGAAATATGTGCTAGTCCAAAGTGACGTTGAAGGAAAAAGGGGGAACTGGATAGAAAAAATCCAAGAGTATGATTTGGACATCAAACCCGCCAAGTTGGTGAAGGGAGAGGGTTTAGCGAAGTTATTGATAGAGACAAATTTTCAAGCCTTGGGAATTAATCTATTGGCACCAATGGATGGAGCTATTAATGAAGATGGTCAAAGAAAGCCCAAAATAAGTATTCACTACAAATTTTTGTGATCTGATTCGTATAAGGATATTATGCACTACTTGTGTTTGTTTTCTTGTCCAACATCACTAAATAGAACAAAATACAGATCTATGAAGCTCAAGTCTCTGCCATATGTTATCAGGGAAGCAAAGCTATACTGGAAAGATCCTGCTGGTATTTAGTTGTTATGTTTGACCGAAGGAGAATCTATTGAAGTCACCAAATAATAGCATGAAAGTCTGTGTGGAGGAAATTATACAGGAAGGTCACTGCTCATAAGATTCTCAAGTTAGGCTTCTATTGGCCAACCCTATTTGTAAATTTTTAGAGATTGGTCAGAAGTTGTCAAAAGTGTCAGTTTTTTGCTAAAAATAAAAAACTTGCTCCATTACCTCTCATCCCAGTATTTATTGAAGAACCTTTCAGCCAATGGGGATTGGATTTTATTAGAGAGATCAATCCACCATGTAGTGGAAAGTTCAAGTGGATTCTGACTATTACTGATTATTTTACAAAATGGGTTGAAGAAATATCGATGAAGAAGGAAAATGACCAAGTAGTGATGAAGTTTCTGAAGGAAAACATCTTCAGCAGATTAAGATGTTCAGTCAAAATTGTGACTGATAATGTCCAAGTATTCAACTCTTCTTGTTTCATTAATTTATGCCAAACATATAATGTAATTTTATCACATTCCACAACATATCATGCCAAAGGGAATGGATTGGCAATGTCCTCAAATAAGAGATTGGTCAGAATCTTAAATAAGACAATCACCGAGAATCAGAAGGATTGGGATATGAAGTTGAATTTTTCCCTCTAGGAAGTTTGAGTCACTACGAAGAGATCTACTAGGACGTCTCTCTTTGAACTGGTTTATGGAACCAGTGATTTCTTTCCTCCAAAAATCTCGAGAAGAACTTAATGTTCTCGTAAGAAAATCGAACAAAATAATTGACTCAAGTGAAAACAGAAACAAAGTCAGGGATAACTATATTACTTATCAGGAAAATATGAATTCTTTATTTTACATAAAAGAAAAACAAGTTCTCTTTCAAGCAGGAGATTTTGTACTAAGATGGGATACCAGACGAGAAGAAAAGGGGAAGCATGGAAAATTTGACCCTCTCTGGTATGGTCCCTACAACATCTCTGAGGCAAGGTCAAATAACACATTTATTTTCAAAGATCTGGATGGAGAGACAGTACAACTACCTCTGAACGAGTAGTATTTGAAGAATTATTTCTAGCATTAAAATTCAACATTCCACCATTGTAAATACTGAATTTCTCATTGTTCATATGTCACCAAGAAATATTTGACTCCATGCCCAATGGACAAGGCACTAATCTGCAGTTCTTAGCACTTTTGTGCAAAAAACAACTATCCCCGGGTGGAGCCAAATGTTGTGGCTCATTTGCATTTAACTTTGAAATGTTTTTCAAAATGCCAAAAAAGCATATATGATAGAAAATGTAAAATTTTGTATGTCATAGAATAATTTTGCTGTATATATTGGTACAATAAAATTACATGATGAGATGTAAAGGTGGGTCGAGTCGGGCTCATTCACGTGCATAATAGTTCAAGAGCCAGAATAATGGGCCCATTTGGAGCATTTCACGTCAAACACGGTCCAGTCAGGATTATTCACAAGCTTAGGAGGGACCAGCGTGATAAGACATCGAATAAGCTCAGGAGGGTTACACCGTGGAGCAAACAAACTAATTTTCGAAAGGCAGAGAAAGGGTGAATTTACCTTAAACACTAAAGAGTTTTGGAGGAGGCACAAAGGGAAAAACGGATGGCTGGGATCAAAGCCCAGAAATAGAGATGAGAGATAGATGGCGAAGATTAAATTGGAAACTTCTAATGGTAAGTTTCGAAGGATATGCACGGTAGGTAAATGTCAAATTCATTGAAGTGCAATATGCAATAGCGTAGCAAGCTGTTGTGGCAAGCTTACGTGGCAATGATGTGGTGATGATGTGGCAAGCTAATGTGGCAGAAGATGTGGCAATGACGTTGCAGGTTGACATGGTAGATGACATGGCCCTGTCCCACATACCACATGTCGTAAGTTTTAAAAGTCAAGTGCAAAGGGCTTGAGTTATAATCGAGAAAGTGCGATATACGATGCGGTGGGGCCAAAACGAAAGTGGAAAATTGCAAGTTTTAACGAATAAGTGCAGAGGTAAGAGTTAAGTTCACCGAAGTGAGATATGTGGTGATGGTGGGACCCGATCGCATTCACAAATCGCAAGGTTTAAAAGATACCACAAAGGGTTCATCTTAAAGTTCCCAAAGTGCGTTGTGCAATGGCAAGTGGGACTTGATCGCATAATGCACATCGCAATTTTTAGAAGATAAGTGTTAAGGAAACATTGAAAATAATGGCATGTGAAGTGCGATGTCAGGCGGATGCAATGTGGTTTCAAAAGAGAACTCCAAAGGTCTCAAAATCTAGAGGTAAGGAATTCATGTGTTAAATCACATATGAGGAAAGAAGGAGGATTACAACGTAAACCCAGTAAAATGCCTTGATAACGGAGGAAAGCAGAACGTGGCATAAGAACTCGGGTAAGTGACCCGATGCAGATTAGAGGAGAAGAGGCAGAGTCGAGTAGCAGGTGATATGATTGACCACATTTGAAGCACATGGGCATAGACAGATTCGAGCAGAAGAGTGTATAGCAGCCCTATTGGGAGTACCATAGATGGGTCAAGAGGGCACTAAGGCATTATTACAGAGATGTCTAGCCACTGCATCATAACCAAAAAGGACACCTCGGCACTTCGGGAGGATGCTTCAACAACATTAGATTCAACAAAACGAACATATTTCTAGTTTTAATTTGTTTTCTCCAGTATGATTACATAAGTAATCTTGACAGTTTAGGTAGTCAAATAGTTTCAAGAAGTTCAGGAGTTACAAACCACTGTGATTTATTTAAGTAGATATAAATAAAGAAAATGGTTCTGAGTTTTGGACCTCTAGATCACTATTAATTTGGTACTGAATTTTCTAAGAAATTAATGTAAGGAGGTCAAGTTTACTGCACCTATTGATGTTGATATGTCTTTCCAGTTTTTCTCTATATTGATTCCCCTTTGAATGAAGTGAAGTAATGTAGTAGCCGATCTCTTAATTACATCTCTGAGTAAGGGTTAAATCACCTTAATTTGTGCTCGTTGACGTCATCTCTTCTCTTTTCGCAAACTCCTGAGGGAAATTTAAAGTAATAGATTCTGTGTTTATAGCATATTATTTCGAGTTTCCTCTCTCTCCATGATTTATTTTGAAGCTTAAAAGTGGTAGATTCTATTTATTCAACATATCATTTTGAGTTTTTCTTACAATTATACTTTTCATTTTATTCAAGTATCAGCAATTTATGGCATTGTGAAGGCTTTCATTATATCATATTATTAAGGGTATTAAGTAATTAGATTCCAAAGGTGTTAAATAGAGGCCCTTTGATATCATAAGTGTGACATACATTTATAAAATGTCTTAAGCCCTGATTCCTTATCATAGCCAAGGAACTGTTTCTTGAGATACAATACCTTTAATGAGGCAAGCTTGAACATGTGAAACATAGGGATGTGGACCATCATAATATGTGAAACAAATCATCTTGGCCACATTAAAGAAAACAAGCAAGAGTATATCCATTGTTGTCCTTTGAGAAATAATCGCAGGCTGTGTTGAGATCTGCGCTCAAGACATTTACCACAACTTTGAAATAAAATATTTTCTGCCCTTTCATTTTGAAAACCTTAGAATGAAATACATAAAAGCCTTGAATCTTGATAACAAAAATAAACGCTTCACAATGCCTTCAAATGATGAATACAAATGAACATGAACAAGATAGAAATGCTAGTGGAAATTTTTTTGATAACAGACTGCTAAAACAGAATCTGCTATCTTTCGTTTTAGAAGAACATGATTGAAAGAAATGAAGGAATTTAACTATAAATCACAATGTAATATTAGAGACCCACAACTACATTACTTAATTCTGAGAAAAGAGAATAAACACTTGATGAAACATGAAATACTAATCATACTCATCAATTTCTGGAAAATCGTATGGAAGTTTTATTCATTCTCATAACGATCAAGTACAAAAATTGTGATTCTAAGAGGTCCGAAAATCTTAGAACCTCTTTTATCTTCAGAAAAAGTATTATATACAACATTACAAAATGGAAAGTTATAAAACTATCAGCTTCCTCAACTACTTACTTTCGGTCATTACATGGAAATATAAAATTAAAAGTTTCTTTCAAAAGCTACATAAAAGATAACGTAAAACATTCAGTCACACTCAGTAGCTTGAGATCCCCGAACAAAGGAGGCTCCTCCTTTTGTATATTTTGCTTGTTATGTTACATTGCCACTAATATTGGCTCATTATGAAAATCAACCATCTTAAATTTGAGTTATTAAATAAATAAATTAATTATTTAATAAATTAATTAATAAGCATTGACATTAAAATGGATTATTTAACTAACCATATTTATATTTACTAATATTATTAATAACGATATTTTGAATTAATTTTTTTATTTTATGAATCTTTTTATTAATATTAATTAATTTTTGTAATACTAAAAACTAACAATAATATTAATATTAATTACTATTAACTATAGTTTCTTACTTGAGTTGCACCAATACTCGAGTTGCAACTTATTTTTAACTCTCTCGTTCATTACTCGAGTTCTATCATTACTAGAGTTGCGACTAGTTTTAATTTCAACTCTGTCGTTTTACTCCAGGAGGACCATTACTGGAGATCATTACTAGAGCTGCGCCATTACTAGAGTTGCGCCATTACTGGAGATCATTACTAGAGTTGCGCCATTACTAGCTTTAATTTTAACTGTGTCGTTCATTACTCCAGTTGCGCCATTACTGGATATCATTACTCGAGTAGCACCAAGTGATTCTCACATATAGTTTTAATTTTAAAAAGTATGAATTATCATTACACGAGAGATCCGGATTTTTAATTTAAGAACAGTTTTAATTTAATTTTAAGAGAGTGATCATTATGCGTAATTATTATCTAAATTATTAGAGTGATTATTATGTCTAATTAATTTTACGAGAGTGATCATTTTAACGAGCCTCAAATTTTGTAGATTTCAAAGCAGAAGCAAAGAATATTGAAGTGTAAATAATTCAAACTAATTAATTATGTATAATTGTTATATTTTAAATTGTGATGAATGGATATACATATTACATATGTTTGTTTAAAAAATTATGGTCATTATAAATTAAATAATTAATTAAAATTTTGTTTGGAAAACAAATTTTAATTTATAAAGTATTTCTATGATGTTTGTGAGCTAACTTCTTTTGTTTATTGAATGTTGTAATTTTAATTAATTAGTAATTAATGAGTTAAAAATATAAAAAATATGGTTGAACTCTCTAACATTTGAGTCTCAATGTTTATTTGAGTGTTAAATGTGTTTTTGAAGTATACATAATTTTTTTACATTAAAAATATATTTTAAAAATAAAACCCATCATAAAAGTAATTTAATTTTGAAATTTTCATATATTCAAAAAGATTATGTTTTTTAATTATGTAGATTTCCTTTTACAGTTTTTAATACAAAGACATTCAAATAAATTCATGTTGTTTATTTTTATACATGTAAATATCATATTACACCTTAAAATAATGACATATCTCTTATATATTATATGACATATCTCTCTCATATTAAGTTACTTGGCATTCAAATATTTTAAGGATTAATGGAGATTCATTTGGATCGTCAATATATTAAAAAACTAGAAGAATTAAATATTTTCAAATGCAAACCTCTTTTAGAGTGAAAAACTTGAAAAAAAATTGTAACTCAAGAAAATTGAATCCTTGGTGATTTTGGTGATTTTTAAGATATATATATATATATATATATATATATATCATCATCATCATCATCATCATCATCATCATCATCATCAACATGTACACATGTCCTCCATTTTGAGAAACACATCAGTAAAATGTTTTTGGTATACAATTCTTAGTGAGATTCTAACTTTTAATTCTTTGTATTTAATTTTTGAATGGTTAAATGGATTAAACTCCTTGAAAATCCCTTTACATACTCTTAGAAATTCGAAAAAATATTTTCTACATTTCTATAAAAAAATGACTAAAAAAGATAACCCATAATATATATATATATATATATATATATATATATAATGTGAATTGTGTTTACCTCTAGTCATTGGGATGAATGATTGTTATCCTGTCTATCTAGGTTCAATTTCAGAAAATGACATATGCAGGTATGGATATTTTTAGCCTAAAAGGACCTATGTTGTTACACAATAAAAAAGTTAAAGTTATGCAACTACTAGATGCACTAACAAGATTGTAACAATAACAATAAATCACACATGGATCATAAATGAGAGGAAATAAATGCACTAGTATAGTACCTCTCTAACCAGTGATCCATGCTAAGGAGGAGGGCCCTTCTTCCTCACCATGGGTTGGTAAATTACACAACTCTCAAACTCATCAAATGAAAGGTATGAAGCCATGAGTGGGAGAGGTTTGCATTGATGAGAATTCTAGTACAAGATTACAATGATGGTAATGCATCTTTTCTTCGCCTTTTGTGCATTCATCGCTGCAAGAGAGTAAATTTTTATAAATTCATAATACATTTCTATTTTTGAAAGGCAATATAATCATGAGAATATATTCTATTCTCATGTGATCTAAATCAAGACTATATAGTAACTTTCTTTTAGAAAATTATCCTAGTGGAAACAAAGTTGCAACAATTTTTCTTCAAATGCAAGGATTTATCAATTGAAAATCCTAATTGTTTAAATTAGGTTAGTCTCTCTATCCTTGAATGTGTCCTCTCAATGATTGATATGCCCTTGATTGGGTGTCTTTCCAAATCGATCTTCGTTAGGAGAAAAACATGTCCAAAATAAGTTGATTGTATCCACAACATCAAAAAAGTATTTGTTCCATTCTTGGTGATGAAAAACTAGGAAATATGGTCCTGTAACAACATCTCAATAAGCTACACACCCTCTAACAACCCTTTGTCATTTCATTAACAAAAAATCCTAAGAAAATAGCTTTTATGGAAAATTAAAAAAAATAGATAATAAGGAAGACATACGAAAAGGAAACATACTTTAGGTAATGATGATTATACAAGTAATAGGGCATGGATTTTAGAGTCCAAAATGAAAAGAAAAGATAGGGAAAATAGGTGAAAAATGTTTCCAATTCTGGGTCGCAAAATTTCCCCTAAACTTAAACATATGCATGTCCTCATGCAAATCCTTATAATTGGTTTCTGATATATTAAGAATGGTACTTTGAAAAACAAAATTCCACAACTTTTTCTTTAGCAAGTGCATTGTAAGCTTAAGATAAAAATAATTCCACTTCCCACAACTTATGATCTATCTAGTGTGTGTGCTACTACTAGTAAATAGGAAGTCGAATGAGAGGAAATTTGAACTTGATCCCATACCAGGATCAACTAGACCCAATTTCCCTGATACACTCTATGTATTGAGGTGTAATCGAAAATCCATTTACAAAATTTTGAAAGAATTAAGGGTCTTCATTCCTTAATTCCTCCCTGTAGGATTCCAACTTGAGCATACTTCCTTCCAATGCATTTTACCTCAACACCTTGATATTCCAAAGACAACATTGTAAAACTATATTCTTGAACTCCATCGACATATTTTTTAGTGGTTGGGTATTGCCACATACTATTATAGGCTAAAAAACTGGTTGGAGCAAGTCTTGGCTCATATCATATAAGAATTTTCACATCTCCCTAATTTGTTTTTATACTTTCATGGGAAACCTTCTTGCTATCTTTTTTTTGCATAAATGACACAAAGGCCAAAGTTTAACATCTCTAATGTAGGGGGTAGTTTAAAATTTTTCTCTTAAAAAAAGGCACAATAATGTAGATATAACTCACACAATAGATGTTGATTTGGAAAGTTTCCCTTATGGAAAGCTTCCAAGAAGCCTTGAACTTTCCTTAATACAAATGATCATTGCTCTTTAATTGTTATTAATTGAAATAGGAAGAAATCTTCTTGCAAACCTACAACTCAATGCATTCTCTGCAAGATCAAACATCATCTCCTTTTATTGTTTTAATAACTTTACTTCCTCCCACAATTATCCTACCTACAATATTGCTTGTTTCCTTTCTTCCTTAATATTCACCAAGTTGTGAACCAACAAGTTTTCAACCCAAGTCATCTTAATATTGTCAACAATATCATTATTTTTACTCATAGATATAACTTTATCTTTTCAACGAGATTTCAAACCTATTCCATTTATCTATTTCATTGATTAGAAATATTTATTTCAACAAATTCTAATTGAGTTATATCCAATTCTATTATAGTGGTAGATTCAATAGTTTCTCACAATATTTATTCATTTCCCTTCCTATTTAATTTCACTCCCTTAGATGCTAGTTCTTGTGGACCAACACCATCATTGATATGTTATTTTGGAGTAGTCACTTGATTTATTTCAGTTTTCTTTGTTTCAACTAATTGTTCTTGTGGAGCAGTAGCATCGTTAACAGGTTCTTGTCGAATAACACACTAATTTTCTCCATCTCACTACGCTTCAAATACTATTTATTTTTTATGGAAACACCATTATCACATTCACGTGTAATAATAGTTTGGAACTCCTCATCCTATTCTTCAACTTCAATCCCAAGTGAGATAGTGGTTGGCACCTCACAACCTGCCCCCTTGATAATTTTTCTACAACCCTTACATAGTTGTTCAACTATGTCAGCAAGAGACACCATTTTTTCCACCTCTACTAACTTTTCCAATAATGTATATTTCTTAAATCAAAATTGTTCCCTGACCATGGAATTTTTTTCTTAGGTATTCAGTTTCTTCTTTTAATTCATTAATTTGTTGAGTAAGAGGATCAATTTTGGACTTACCCAGTAAAGGAATAATTTCTTGTTCCATTGTGGGTACTTCTTTGTGTCCTTCACTTGGTTTTTTCGTGTGTTTCCATTATTTATATTTTAGTAGCATGTACTTCAAGCATTGGGGTAGTTTATCGTGTAGAATTTAGTCACATTATATCTTAGGGTTTTCCCCCCAAATACTTCTTCAATGACGTCCTTCTTATTCTCCTTTTCAAAGGTAGGTGGTGCACCGTCCTCTTCCTCTCTTCCATCACTCATCACTCTCCTAATCTGATCAGATCAGAGGTGTAGTCTGCAGTCAGATTTCATGTAATGGAGGTCTACATATCGATATCAAGAGTGGTAGATATGTGTGCAACAATGTTTGCACATAGATGGTGGATCGACACAAAAGAAAGACTGACATCCAAGCGGCCGAGTAGTAGGGCATCAAGGAATCGCAAGGGTGTCACATTTGCGAAGTTTAGGCCGGTCTGGTCAGAGTGCTTCCATTTTGTGTCAGCTGTTACAATGAGATCCGACATGACGTGCTTGAATGTCTTACCCTACGAAGGTGACGACGACGTTGGGAAATATGTGGCGATTGGAAATTTGGTGGGGGATGATTGGCATGCCCTGGGCATGGAGCATGTGCATGTTCTCTCGAATTGGAGGTGTGTTATGTCTGAAAAATGTGCTACTTTCTTGGCATCGAGAGCCGAGGGAAAATTCATGTCTTTCGTGAGAATGGGATGATGTATGAAGTCACGGAGACTTAAAGCGATAGTAAGCCACTAGCGTTTCTGAGGCATATGCTACTATTCTTGATGGAGACGAGTGCAGGGTAGCAAGATTTAAGAAGGATGAGTGTTGAATGGGGACCCTCGGTGATGTGAGAAACCGAATTGGTTTCTTGGCTATATGGTGGTTAAGTGTTTTTTCACAAGGGCTAAGAGTTTATGAGGGAGCGAATATGTGCTAGAACAAAAAGCCATTAGCTGCGTTAGGAGAGTAAAGTGTTTGACAGAATGTGTCAATCAAATGTTTTGAAGAACGTCAAAATGAGAGAGGATATTTGCAGGTGGATTAATTAAAGATTGATGAACCATGTATCTGAAGAGAATTCCTAGAGGACTGGTGGTTACAAAGGCTAGTGACCCATGTAATTCGGTAGATGGATTCTTTTATATGGACATTTATGTACAAGTATGATGTCCTCTTTGAAGAGGACATCATGAATGAATGTAGAGAATGGTCATACAAAGAATAGCAACAATGAAAAAAAAAATTATTATAATGGAGTTAATGTTTTACATGTAAATGGGCATACTGCTGTAAGACCTGGTATGGCATGTGTACCCTTGGGTAATCATTGGTAAAGTCTGGGTTAGACCTAGGTGATAGGGGGGATGTCATGTTTAAAATTACCTTGGGTAAAAATTTGAGGGGGGGGAAGAGCTAGAGTGAGCGGGGTTGTCTCACTTAGCAGGTTTGGCTAGATTTAGTCAATAATCCCCAAGTCAGGTTTAAGGGGGGAATTTTTAGGTAAACATGACATGGGGTAGAGTCAATGTTGACCAGGGTAAACAGTAGTGGTTTTGGGGCACATGGAATTTTTCACCCATGGTTTTAGCCCATGGTATTGCATGTAATGGAGCCTATAAGAGGTTGGGAATACTTCATTGTAATGTAGGCCTGGAGGTGAGCGGTGAAGGCTCACTTGGCTGGATTGGCCAGGGTTTTGGCCAATGGTTAATGAAATTTCATTGGTTGGGTTTTTCCCTGGAGTTTGGGGTTCTCCCGGAAAAACATCAGTGTTTATGTTTATGTGCTTTGTTGCTGGTTATTTTTATTTATTTCTCTCAGTAAATTCTTTATTTATTCCTACGGTAAAATTTGAAGACCCATCTAAAGAGGGGTAGGATGTGTAACTACCCTTTCTTCCAACATTTTTTCAATGCTTTCCTCTTGTTCTTATTCTTTTCTACTTTCCTCCTCAGGGGATGGTGTATGTGGCATTTTTATAAATATATTCTATGTGCTTCCTTGATATTGTAGAAAATCAATTATGATTAATTTGATTAACAAATGGTCAGTTAACCATAATTTAGGATTATTTTCCATACTTACAACTTTATACATATGTTGTAATGATTTTAGAAAATAGTAGATCATATTAATTAATTTTATGTTCTGAAAATGACCTAGTGCTTGAAAGTGGTAATGAAATACAACCCCAAAGTGCTCCTCAAATGTAATAAATTTATAAATAAAATAACCTACAATTTCCCAAAGATGAGGAAGTTATAGTAGAAATTTTACAAATAATATGTATATAAATGGATTCAATCTGATCATGCGATATGCTAAAGAAAGATACTAAATCCTTCTAGAAATCAATTGTGAAAAATAAACATGATCACCAATCACAAAAAGTAAAGAAAGAAGCAAATCAATACACAACACATATAATTTTCTATGGGAAAGCTTGCTGCTGAAAACCCCTTTGTATTCTATTGTATATTCACCAACGAATCATGAAACAATTACAATGCAATCTTGTCACAAGAATCTCCTGCACTCTATCGATCGTCTCACACTGATCCAGGAAAAATTGGACCAACACTTAGCCAATTCTCAGCCTATATTCAGCCTGCCTTTCTCATGCAATCCATGGGGAATGCAATCCCTATTCTTTAGGAATTTTAGCCTTCCTTGAATATGATGAGTATCATGGGCATCTTATGGTGTTTTAATTGCATCTAGATAGTTTGCTAAAAATAGAACTGATAGTTAACTTCCCTTTAACATTTGTCTCAAATGGGTCTTCATAGGAACTGACGTGCATCAGCTATTAATAGTAAATCAGCAGTCACTGGACAGATAAATGCATGTGAATTAAAGCTTATTTAATTCACTTGACCTCTCACTAGTCGTAGAATTAGTTACAACTAGTTAGACTGACTTAAGCTCACCTAGATTAAGTTAATTGATTTCTCATGCATTAAACTAATGCACTAACTGCAACTTGAAATATAATAAAACTAGAATCACTCCACATGCCTCAACAACCACCCTCAACTTGAAATTTATGAGCTAACAGAGTCTATCACACTTAGTTAACTATTGCAAGTGATTATGAGATAATATTATTATTTATTGTCCAATTTCATTAAGGGAAAATTAAATAAGACACACTAATGTATCGTTACAACCCATCACTATGTGACTATCACTTGGAATCATCACTGTCTAATGATCACTTGGACCTATGATCCCACACTAGTGTCTGTGTCATCATGTTGTTCCTGGATGCCAATTTCACTATTTGTTGTTGAAAATTTCAACACTCCCTCTCAACAAGAAAGGAATCAATCTGTCCCGATCCAGTACCTTTGGAATGTTCTTGCATGCGCACATGAAACATGTAAATCTTGCATGCAACACGTCTCTAGTGTTATTAACACATGAAACTCTTGCATGCAACACTTCTCTAGTGTTGTTCGCACATGCAAGTCTTGCATGAAGCACATCTGAAACTAAATAGCCTCCAAACAACTGAATCAATATAATGCATATGGCATCAGTATTCTGACTATTTCTAGCTACTACAAATGTTTACTAGACTCCGTGCGCTGCTGACATATGCATCCATCCATTCTGTACTGCTGCCAACTATGATCTGTGCTCCAATATCTGACACATGTCACTTTGATATATATCCTCCTCACATCCGACTACATCAATCTCACTGATTCTTCCTGCTACTTCTATATTTTAGTCTCCCCGTAGCTAGCTTTGATCCATGAGACACACCATCTCAATGAGTCATGCCCAAATTCATCCTTGGGAATAATTATACACATCACCCCACTGAACTCCTGGAGGTATAGTTGCATGTACTCCCTCTACCAATCTGGCTCAAAATTTCCCCCTCCTAGAGGTCTCCGCTTTAGTGGACTCTTCCACTCATTCTCCTCTCTACTTCTCCAATTGTGGCTACTCCAAAATATTCTGAGACTGCTTCTCAGGCTACATGTTGAGAGATAATTACTCCCTCTCAATCACCAAGTCACTAACCACTGATTTTCTCCAAAAAGCCTTGAATTCATCCTCAACCTCAAAAAAATACAGGTTCTTGACTCTAGAACCAATCTACTTCATTTCTCCCGTGGCTATGTGTGTAAGGAAAACTTTTCCTTTTTTAAACATCACTTCATAGCCATAGTCTTCCAATACTTTTACAGACAAAATATTCTTCTTTATGCCTTGAACATACAAAAGATCTGCTAGTATGAGATGGGAGCCATTCTCCCTCTGAAAGGTAATTTTACCTATGTCGGTCAGGCTATACCTCTCATCATCTCCAAACTCTATGCTCTGCTGGAGGTCCTTCTCCTCCAAGTCACTAAAGAGATCTATATTCCCTGTTATATGGAATGAGACATCATTGTCTAAGTATCACATGCATCCCATTATAGTGATGGCCATGCATGCAATGTGAGTAAAATCAAGCTCGAACTATGAAGCCGATGCTTCACCTATTGCAACTGCACACTCCTTCTTTCTTACCTTCTTCTGTGGACTATTTGAAGCATAGTGCCCATGATCGTGATTGTGAAAACACCTAATCTTAGACAAGTTTATTTTTCCCTATTTTCCTTCAAACTTCTTTCCCTTGGTTTTCTTTCCTTTTATGAATCACGCACATTGTAATTGTCCCGCAATCGCAAAATTTTATAAAAAAAGAGTTGGTTTTAAGCCGCCGATATCTCCCTCATTTGAACTCTGATTCGACCAATTTTGGTTTTTGAATTTGGGTCTTTTTTCCCAATGAAACCAAATATTCTATTTGTTTTTGGAAATATTTCATCAAAATGTTCACATATTTTTTACAAACACACCATGCAAAAAATTCCTGCGCTGATACCATGTAGAAAGTATACAAATAGTATGTATATCAATGGATTCAATCTAACCATGCGATATGCTAAAGAAAGATACTGACTCCTTCTACAAATCAGTTGTGGAAAATAAACACGATTGCCAATCACGACAAGTAATGATCCAGATTTATGTAGGAACGCAACAGAATAAACATATAACCATAAATACAGAGATGCGGCGGAATTAACACTTCATTTCATTAATATCAAAGAACTGAAATTTGCTTACAGACAAAATGGAAATAAAACTAGCTAGGGCACTGGTAGCTATCTCTGAGAAGAGATGTGGCGGCTACAGGCCTTTGAAATCAGTTACAATGAGGCTCGAGGGCCTATTTATTATTGTGAAACAATGGAGAACCCTAAACATCTCAAGAACCTAACCCTAGGAGATGAAGCGCCAAATCTATGGGCCCCGTTTTGGGTAAATTGGTGTTTCAACTTCCGAGGGACGTAACTTTGGCATACTATCTCCGTTTGACACACATGATACATCATTAGAAAGCTCTATCCAAGGACTACAACTATTAAGATGAATTGGATGATCCAATCTGCTGGTAGTTCGCTACCCAAAAAACGTCGTTTAGGGCCTCAAACCGGCTCCGGAAGTTCAGGACCCGAAAAACTGCTAAAAATAGTAAGTTATGCCGAAACTGAAAAACTGAAAGAGACAATGGTGGGGGCCCAAGTGGAATAGGCGGGTGGCCACCAATATCCACCTGGATCATTCCGCCCCCCTTAGGAAGCAATGGTCCCCATTATGTTAAGTTCCTCCATGAGATGAGGAAATTTCTGCTGAACTTGGTCCCTGGTGAACCACTTTCCTTGGTGCAGGAGTTGGCCAGCTTTGACAACCTGATACAGTTGGATCCTCTGTTGGCGAGTGTTCTTAATTTGCATGTCCATGATACAATCGATGGTGGCCTGTTCCATGCAGTCTGGGTTTAACTCTGTTGGTGTGAGTTGTTCTGCAATGTCCGAAGTGTCCAGTAGAGGTGGGAAGTAAGGACGAAGGCGATCCACATTGAAGACTGGGTGCAGACCAAGGAATGGTGGAATACTGAGCTCAAAAGCATTGTTCCCTACAGCCTTGGTGATGGTGTACGGCCCGTATCGGAGCGGGCGAAGCTTGCGGTGAGGTCCAGTGAGGCGCTCCTTCTGCAAATGCATCCATACTTTGTCGCCCACCTGGAAGTTGTGTGGCACCCGGTGTTGATCATGGCGCTGCTTGTACTTCGCATTGGCTCTGTTCAATATATCATGAACCTATTGGCGGATGTGTTGAATGCGCTCGATGAAGCTACTTTCTTTGTCAACTTCAGACTGGACGTGCGCTGAATCGGCTTGAGCAGCTACAAATGGCATGGCTACGTCAATGGGACATAGTGGCTGGAATCCCAAGCCCACCTGAAAGGGGCTATGGCCAATTGAACTGTGGAGAGCCCGGTTATAACTATGTTGTACATAGGGGAGGCTCTTGTCCCATGTGCGGGGATGCTTTGAATTGTACATGCGCAGAATGTGTACAATCATTCTGTTGACGACCTCTGTCTGGCCATCTATTTGGGGATGGAAAGCTATGGACTTGGTGAGCTTTGTGTCCAACATTGACCAGAGGCTGGACCAAAATGTGCTGAGGAACCTGCTATCTCGATCTGATATGATAGACTGTGGGATCCCAAAGTGCACCCACACTCGTTCAAAGAAGAGTTTAGCAGTGGCTTCTGCTGTGATATTATTCTTACAGGCCGCCATGATGGCCATCTTCGAGAATCTGTCAACGACCACGAAAACACAGTCATTTCCATTCTTAGTAGAAGGCAGGCCCGACATGTAATCCATGGAGATGGATTCCCACGGTCGACTAGGGGTAGGTAGTGGAGCATATAGGCCTTGCTTCTTGATGGTCGGTTTGGCAATGGCACAAGCAGTGCAGGATCTGATGTGCTTCTCGACATCCTTTCGAAGGTTCGGCCAATAGAAATACTTCTGTAGTATTGCTACTGTTTTCTCGACCCCGAAATGCCCAGCGACTCGATTGTAGTGTGCTTCCCATATCATCTTGGCACGCTCGCTTGAAGGAACACAAAGGTGTCCCAGGTGACATAAAAGTGCATCTTGGAGGTGAAAATTTGGAACCTGCGTACCCCCCAAGAGTGCCTTGTAAGTGTGGCCGAATTCTGGGTCACTCTCATAGAGAAGCGGCCAATCAGAAGTCTCGTGCCCACAAGAGTTGAGCACGGTGGTGAGCGCCACGATCGGTGGTCGTCTGAGGCAGTCTGCAACATTATTGGTGCTACCCTTCTTGTACTTGATGTTCAAATGAAACTGTTGCAGATATGTGGACCACTTCTGATGGCGATCATTCTGCAACTTCCCTTGTGTCTGTATGAACTGCAGGGGCCGGTGGTCGGTGTGGATGATTGTTTCCTTCCCCAAAATGTAATGCTTCCATTGTCGACAGGCTTGTACAATGGAATACATTTCTTTGTCATAGGTGGGATACTTGCGAACTGTCTCAGACAATGTCTCACTGTGATATGCCACTGGATGTCCCTGTTGAGTAAGAACTGGCCCAATAGCATAGTCAGAGGCATCTGTCTCGATCTCAAATGGCTGCTGCAAGTCTGGTAAGGTGAGCACTGGGGCAGAACAGAGGCGATTTTTCAATTCTTTGAACGCCTTCTGTTGAGGTTCCGACCAAAATAATTTTTCTCTTGCTCCTCCTTTGGTGACTTGACTCAAGGGCCAAGTGATATGAGAGAATCCCAACACGAATCTACGGTAGAAATTAGCAAGACCCAGAAAGCTGCGAAGCTCTGTTATAGTAGTCGGGGCTAGCCAATCCTGAATGACTTGGATCTTGGCTGGATCCACATGCACCCCCCTTTCATCGATAATGTATCCCAGATATTGAACCTGGGTCATGCCAAACGTGCACTTCTCCAAATTGGCACACAACTTGTGTTGCCGCAGTGTTTGGAGGACTTGTCAAATGTGATGAAGGTGCTCTTCCCAAGTCTTGCTGAAGATCAGAATGTCATCCAAGTACACCACTACGAATGAGTTGGTGAATGGCCGCAAGATGTCGTCCATCATCCTCATGAAGGTTGCGGGAGCATTCGTCAACCCGAAAGGCATGACGAAGGCAGTCTTCCACACATCAGAGGGTTCAATTGGTACCTGGTGATACCCAGACTTCAAGTCGATCTTACTAAAATATTTTTCACCTTGGAGTTGGTCCAGAAGGTCATCAATCCATGGGATTGGGTACCTATTCTGGACATTGATCTTGTTCAGCGCTCGATAGTCAATACAGAGTCTCCACGTCCCATCCTTCTTCTGTACCAACACGATCGGACTCCCACAGGGTGATGAACTTGGTCTGATGTGACCTTTCTTTAACAGCTCCTGAATCTGCCTCTTGATTTCATCATTTTCCAGAACAAAGCGCCGATAGATCGGTCCATTGGGTAGTGGCGCACCTGGGGTCATATCAATCAGGTGCTTGACCTGACAGTGCAGAGGAACCCCTGTGGGCGAGGTGAAGATGTCCCCGTACTCCTCCACAACCTTATCCATTTGTTGTTGTGGTGCAGAGGGGCCCTGTATGGAGGTCGTGGTCACAGTCTTCTTCTTGCCCTGGGGGCAGATCATCAGGAAAACGAATTTCCTAGTTTGGGAAATGAGCTTACTGCATTGTTTTGCAGTAACCAAAGAGATAGTCGTAGGAGGTGGTACCTCTGGTATCCTGTACAACTTATTTCCCAAACTAATAATAACAACATGAGGTCGAGACTCATACACAACATGACGCTACCACAAGTATGGTTGTCCTAATAATACATCAGAAACATCAATAGGAGCAACGTCACATAATACCTCATTCGCGAAGGGCTTGATGCTATAGGGAAGGCGGCACTGCTGGCTGACGCGGAGATCTCGTCCTTGGTGAAGCCACCCGATGGTGTATGGATGTGGGTGAGCTATGGTTGGCAAGCCCAACCGCTTCATGGCGTCTGCTGAAATGAGGTTCTTTTGGCTCCCATTGTCGACAATGAACTGTACAGGGGAGCCCTTTACCCACATCCGGGAGTGGAAGAGGTGTTCCTCCTCCTATGGATCTTCTGGTTCCTCCTTCTAGACCTTTGTAGTAGCAACAGTGGTGTTGGGCTCCGCATCAATAATCTGTTTCCCTTTTTCATTCCCCTTTTCCGGTTCTGATTCGGAGTCGGAGCATGCATCTGACTCAGAAGCCCTCATCTCGGCCACTAGCGACTGCTTGGCCCGACACTCACTTGTGTTGTGAGTAGAGCTCTTATGGAACTCACACCACTTTCCCGTGTCCTTCTTTGGCTTTACGGTGTTGTTCTTTTCTTGTGGCTTTGGTGGGTTGTCTTTAGCCGCCATGCCTTGGCTCTGTCCTTTGTTCTACGGTTTGGAAGCACCTTTTCCTTGCTTTTGATTCGCAGATCCAAAGTCTCGCTTCTTCTGTTTGAATTTCTGCTCAATCTTGGCAGCATACCGGTATGCCGTACCAAGCGAGGAGATGTCGAGGAACTCCATTTCCTCTTGTATGTATCTGTGCAGACAGCTGCGATACTTTAGCACCAAATGTTTCTCTGAATCTTTGATACCCAACTTTGTGCGCAGGGTATGGAACAGATTCGTCAGCTCATGAACATCTTGATCCCTTTGTTGTCACAGCGTGGTCCATTGTATGTACTTGTCCTCATAGCTCCCCACGGGATAGTATTGTTCCTTGACGGCGTCTCGGAAAGAATTGCAAGTTGGTACGGCCGAGAACAAAGAGGGTTCTATCTGGTCCTTGTTCTCACAGTAGGTTTCCCACCAGTCCTTAACATGGGGGGTAGCTTTGAGGAGTGCAAAAATAATCTTCTCCCGGTCTGAAAAGTCATGAACAGAGAAGTATCCTTCTAATAGATTCAACCATCTATCTACGGCATCTGCGTCTATTTGACCCTCAAATATGGGAATGTCAAAATTTACTTGTACCTTAAAGGGAGTCGCAACTCCAGAGTGGCTACTGGATGCAGATGCGCCGCCGGTGGGCAGCCGTTGAAGGATCTGAGCAAAGCTATCCATCATCGCGTTCCTTTGTTTTTAGAGGGCCTCCTCGAGCAATATTTTGATAGGATCTCCTGCTCCCTCATCTTTCTTTTCGTCCCCCATGGGCGTCCGTCGAGGTTTGCGAGGCTTATCTTGCAAAGGTTCCACCAGATCAAGCCCTAGCTCCTTATACCCCGACCTCGTTGGGGACATGCAAAGAAGGATCGAGAAAAAGCAGACCGCTCTGATACCACTGATCCGGATTTATGTAGGAACGCAACAGAATAAACATATAACCATAAATACAGAGATGCAGTGGAATTAACACTTCATTTCATTAATATCAAAGAATTGAAATTTTCTTACAGACAGAATGGAAATAAAACTAGCTAGGGCACTGGTAGCTATCTCTGAGAAGAGATGTGGCGGCTACAGGCCTCTGAACTGAGTTACAATGAGGCTCGAGGGCCTATTTATTATTGAGAAACAATGGAGAACCCTAAACATCCCAAGAACCTAACCCTAGGAGATGAAGCGCCAAAACTATGGGCCCCGTTTGGGTAAATTGGTGTTTCAACTTCCCAGGGACGTAACTTTGGCATACTATCTCCGTTTGACGCACATGATACATCATTAGAAAGCTCTATCCGAGGACTACAACTGTCG